>JBAMJV010005143.1:0-34574 GCA_037951105.1 Echinarachnius parma | reverse complement strand
ATAATAGACTTGGAGATTGCCATTGTATGGATGTGCAAAGGACAACATCAGGACAGCCAAAGGTTAAGTGATGATGTCCAAGCCATATTGTTCACAGACAATTGATCATTTAAGTGGCTGAATGAACAGGATTGTCAATGTCTGTCAATTGATGCATTGACATAGTTGAGTGAACAAGATAGGGCCTGTGATGAAAACATGGAGTCCATATACTAAATGTAGTATATTAGAGGGCAAGGAGTTCAAAATCTAGTTTCCTGTAAAGCTCGAGCAATACTGAAATTTACAGTCCTAGAACTGGTCAGTAGGCATCCAGAAAGTTGAATATAACAAACAATCAATATATGAAGAAACAACTTCAGCAGAAATTCATAAAATAAGGCGAAAAGCGTAATCCCCCATTGGCTCAGTTATAAGTAACGGATCGGCAAACTGTCCCACTTCACGAAGGCCCGAATCGCGTTCGGAATATTTGTACTAGTCGAATCATGGTCGAACGGGAATTCCATCAGAGATGTTTACGAGGCGAAACTTATTAACACGCTTAACCGCACCGACTTCAAAGTGCCACTTTTTGATGTTATTAGCGCTTGCCTCGGGCTCAGGTCACAGCTCGAGCAAGCATGCAATTTCATGAGAAGCACCGCTCTTTCGATCGATCCCAACACATATCGTGCGTTTACCTCGGGAGATGTACGGTGGAGTGCGAGTTGCATTTTGCTGACTAACCTTTCTAACCCACGCACATTTGCCTTTAAAAAGAAATAAATCGAACCATAACATGTTAGACTTGCAGTACAGCCGCACATGCTAGGGTATAAGGTTAAAACTGAGCATGCTATAACATATAACAAGAACTTATGCATGTATACATGTGTGTATGTGTATGTGCAAGTTTGTATGTGTGTACGAATGAGTGTGTACGTGCGTGTGTGTGTCTACTCGCGTATGTGTTGTATGTGTGAGTGTTTGTGTGTTTTATATGTGTGTATATTTGCGCGTATGAATGTCTGTGGCGTATATTTTTGTCTGTGTTTGTATGCGTGTGTTTGTATGTGTGTGCGTACGTGTGTGTGCGCGCATGTGTGTTGTTTGGCGTATGTAAGTGTGTGGGGCGTGTGTGGTATGTGTGTGTGCGTGTTTCTTTGTGAGAGTGCGTGTTTGTGTGTGGGTGTGTCTGTATGTTTGTTTTTGGGCGTGTGGGGGTGTGTGTGTGAGTTTATATGTGTGTGTGTTTATTTTGTGTGAGTGTGTGTATATGTGCGGTAGGTTGCGCGTATGTATGTATGGGTGTGTATATTTATGTGTGTTTGTTTGCATGCGTGTGTTTGTATGTGTGCGTGTACGTTTGTGTGCGCGCATGTGCGTGTGCTGTTTGCGTGTGTGTGAGTGTGTGTGTGTGTGGCTGTGTGTTTGCTTCTGGGCGTGTGGGTGTGTGTGCGTTTATGTGTGTTTCTGTGTGTGTGTGTGTTTGTGCGTGTGTGTGGCTTTGAGTGAGTTTGTGTATATGTGCATATGTTTGTAATATTGTTATATTTTGTATTATTGTTATATATTATAAAGTGACTGTCAATTGAATCTAGTGCGCGGGGAACATGTTATGCCCTCAGTCGGTGGAGGTCCAAGAACAGCCGTTTTCCGAATCTGTTTTAAAATCTTTTTTAAAATCTTTTTTAAAAGATTGGAAAAGCAATCTTGCGCCTGACTGTCCAATGCTCATTTGCATGTGTTATATGGGCAACACCCTGCATTTGTTTGCAATTTCTACAATGGCAGCATAATATCTATCACCTTTACATTATTACACGCAAGTTGAATAAAGTTTAACAGTACGTATTTCATATCTTTAGATTGGATCAGTACCCATAGCCTATCGTTGCCCATAAAGTGAGCATGTCTAGTATGTCCTGGCTATAGGCGCCGGAAGTGGGGGGGGGGGGGGGGGGGGGGGGGGGGGCGGCCGCCCCCACAATCCAAAAGTGTGGGGCAAACTCAATTTTGGCCCCCCCCCCCGCCCCACCAAACAGCCCGCCCCCGCCCTTCCCAAAAAATAAAAAAGAGTGGGAAAGACAAAATCAAATGTATGAGCTAATGTTCAAAAGTAGTTTATACATCCATTTTTTATTTTCGCTGCGCGCTTCGCGCGCGAATTATTATCTCAGTTTGTTGTAAACATCAATGAGAGCATAGCCATTTAAACTCTTTTTTTAAAACTCGGATTCTAAATTTCCTTCACAGGTATGGCATGAGGTGCACCAAATTGCTCCATTTCAAGTATATAAATGCAAAGTCTTCCCTTGGGAGGGGGATACCCCCTCCCAAACCCTCTCCCCTCTGGCTCTGCCCAGCCCTCGGTCGCTTCGCTCCCTCGGGACTCATTCTTGGCTGTAGGCCATGTTTTTTGGAGCATTCCTTTTCCGTATGGTTTATGTTGGAACTGTGTATGACACTAAATACAATATTTATGTGTGAGTTTGGGTGCATATTTATTAGTGTGTCAATTATTTGTTTTCTTCGTGAAAGATATATTTTAAATCTCTCGACGATCAAATCATAAAACGCTTTCCAGATACAGTTAATCTTAAGGGTACCACCACCCAAACAATGATATTCTTACAAATGAAAGGTAACATCTTTAGTATTCCATTCCATAAATAAGTTCTCAAAAATATGTTTCCAGAAAAAAAAAAAAAATAATTGGAACGCATGCATTCATGCGGTCTGAATTGCGAAGACTAATATGTGCAGAGCGAACGAATCGCCCGGGAATCTATTGTCTACAAACGTACGCGTGAATAGCATTGGCGCACTCGCAAATGGTTGACACGTATGGAACCAGGAAATAGTAGTGGTTCCGTAAGTGGTGAAAATTAATTGCTTTGTTTATGAATTACACAACCCTTTGCAAAATGTTGGGTATCTATTTGATATCACTAAACGGTACCAAAACATATAATTATGTTCAGTTCTTTGCCTGGTGGTCTCCTTTAAGCCCAAATTTCCTATCTAGGTATGCACCAGATTTCAAGTCCATAAATGCAAAATCTTTCTTACCGTGGGAGAGGGATACCCCCTCCCAAACCCTCCCCCTCCCTCCCTGCCCCAGCCCTCGGTCGCTTCGCTCCATCGGGACTCATTCTTGGCTGTATGTTGTTGGATCATACATAATGTTGCATAATTATGATTTATGCTGTTGTGTGTGTGTTTTGGGGTACATATTAATTAGTGTGTCAATTATTTGTTTTTTATACACGTGAAAAACAAATTAAAACTTTCTGGTCGATCAAATCATGACACGCTTTCCCATGCAAATACAGTTAATCTTAAGCCCGAATTTCCTATCTAGGTATGCACCAGATTGCACCATTTCAAGTCCAAAAATGCAAAAGCTCCCTAAATATACCGTGGGAGGGGGGACACCCCCCCCCCCCCCTCCCACACTTTCCCCCCGCTCAGTCGCTTCGCTCCCTCGCAATGTATCACTCTCAACTCTGGCTCAAAGTGTGGTTGGACATGAGCCCCTACACACACAAATTGTGAGCCCCATTAGGGTTTTGCCCCCCCCCCCAATCCAAAACTGCTTCCGGCGCGCCTGGTCCTGGCCCTAGTCATGAATGACAGAGCTAAATTTCTCCATACTCACGAATATTTAATTCGTGCTCTACCAAATAGTGGGACGACCAGTCCGTTGACGGCGTCAATAAGCTCGCCCACAGCATATTGCGACGTATTAAACGCTGACCCCTGTCAGTGGTGGCCCAATCAGGGGTCATATTAGATAATGGTGAATGACTGAATGATACACATTTTATTAAAAAAACCACTCCAATATGTGTCATCTTGAATGCTGACTAAAGATGTAAATTGTAACAGAACACTTATGTTGGTGTGCCCCTTTTTGAATTGTACCACCAATACAAACTTTGCAACGGATGTTGTACATTTAATATAATTGTGATGAGATGTTAAAGGGATAGTTGCGTTTTGGTAGAGAGGGCGCTACACATAATAATTTTTTTGTGAGATAATGAAAAACTGAGTGTAAAATTTGAAAGAGCATAATATTTTAGTGACAGAATAAACTTTATTCGATCAAAATCGGTTCAGAAACGGCTGAAATATTCATTAATGTAACCATTTGTAATAAATGTGGGGCTCCACAAATATTACCTAATTTTGAACCAACCGTTACAATTTTCAAATAAGTTTTTTAATAGTAGTTGAATATCTCTCTATATAATCACTATTTTTTACAAACCTTCACATGCACAATAGTTTATTTAAAATGGTTTAAACCAATGTGTTTTTAGAGAGCGCCATCTTGAGTTTGAACGCCTCTGTTTGAATGATAAAAGGCTTTTAATCAGTCGTTTGTGATTTTGAATTCCTTTCAAGCATGGTAAAGTTATAACTATTTGTTTGTAATGTAATGGTGCAGGTTTTGGTTACTAAATTCAGTTTGACCAAAACTGTACTTTCTTTACCAGAACTCAACTATCCCTTTAAGAACTTGATCAATAAAGTAGTGAGGTCATATCCACCACACATGCCATACATACTTCGCATTGACATACATGTATTTAAGTTTGTAGGCCTATAACTTAAACAAGATCAAACATATTCCGTCTTTAAAAACAGTGTAAAATTAGGTTTAACAATACCTTTGATATTATTTGTCTATGCCTCGTAACGCACCCGAGCAACGTCATGTTTACGCTACTGTAGTTGAATGCTTTCTTATGCAAATCACAGTTTTATCTATGTAGCCATGATCAAAACAGATACTGATACATGCAAGAATAACACAGTATATATTTTAAGTTGAATTATGATGAACGAGTTTGTTATTGTACATGTGCTTCTATTTTATCCTTTAAAAATAGTATACATAACGCAAATAATTTTACTTCAGTTTGAAACAATTGCACTAAAACCAAATGCGAAAACAGCTGTTCCACATAGTGTATACTGGCTATATTGCATTACTTAGAGACCATGTTCCCCTTTCCACTATACTATTACATGGAACACAATTGTTCTTTTAAAATAGCACTTAAAGGTAACGTTGAGTATTGGTCAAACTTAACTTTAGTAACCAAAACCTGCACGATTACGGTACAAACTAATAGTTATAACTTCACCATGCTCGAAAAGTATTCACAATAATTACAAACAACAAAGTAAAACCTCTGTTATCATTCAAAAAGAGCCGTTACAACTCAAGTGTCAAATTAACTCTAGAGAGAAGCGCTAGCGTTCTAGGTCCTCCTAATACGGGACTGTAATGCGCGGTAATAGTTACCGCGCATATTCATGTATTCTGTTCGGAGTCGCGCTAACACATGGAGAGAAGTTGAGGAGGCGCATATATGACTATTTTTTTGCGGAATGGAGGGAAAAATCATAATTTTAATCCACCCGATAGTTGGATCACATAATGGAGAGTGAATTGCTGGTAAGTACCGTATCATATGTATAGTTTTAAGCACAATTAGCGTAAATATTAATTTTCAGTCCCATATTAAGAGGACCTAGAACGCTTGCGCCTCGCGCTAGCGTTCTCTAACAAGTGATACCCGGACGTCAACCACTTTTATACAATTTTTGAAAGCAAATTTCACAACAATTAGAGCATTTGAATGGGAATTATTATTATTATTTCCCATGTTTTTTCGATGATCTTTCATATGGAATTGAAATCAACCAAATCCGTTTGGGGGGCACTTTGGAAAATTACCAGTACTCAAGGTTACCTTTAACAGTGAACGCGAAATAATAATAAGGTATCGCATTGTACGTAATACGGTTCACCTCTTCCATTAACGTGATAACCTGAGCACGCGAGATAATGAGTAGCTTCAAGAGCTGCACTGTTCACATGCTATCGCTACACCGATCGACGATCGCGACAGTTGACATGACTGTACTTTACGCGCGCACTACATCACTGTACATTACAATACGCCGGTGTAGGCTACATACATTGTATTACGTGCCGCGCGTGTGATTCAGGAATCCAAACAGATTACGTCATTGGTGTCACAGTTCTAGTTTGCTAACACAGTGTGTGGACTATCCCTGAATGTCGCGCGTGTATAACACACAGTGGTTTGCATTATATTTGTACTGCAGAGAAAGCACCCACCGATACAATGTTGTTGATATTTCCGCATAAGGAGATGCGAATGCGATTTTACTTATGTGTGCAATTCTAACATTATATTCGCTATTTGGTTGGAAGAAGAGATATCCTTAGTATTGATTTACGTAATCAAACAGTTCTTTTGGATATCGGCTGTTATTTTTGTTGATTATACGTGACGTACTGGCGACTCAACAGCTAGATCTATATATATATATATATATATATGGCTGCACATACTAATTGTAAGTATTACAACCTCTCTTCTTTCAGCAACACCAACATATTATTGCCGGGCAGCCGCATCTCCATATCAACATTCTCCATTTTGAATTATCCCGTTCCTCTGCACGCTACACACAGCACTCCTGTTAAATGTTATTTTACCAACATGTTTACACGACTAAAAAGATAGGATTAATATTTTCATAATTCAGGGTCGATTTTGTTCGGATGAGCAAACAATTTGGAATAATCGGCACTTTTTTGTTGCGACAGCTGTGTGACAGTCCCGAGTCGGAACTGGCCGATGTACACGGTATACTAGTAACAGTACAAGAGCGCTACCGCACAAGAGCACTAATTGTACTGTTAGTATATACAATTGTATATTGGACATTTTACAGTTCGGACTATCGCTAAAAAAGTGCCGATAATTCGAAATTTGTTGACCATCCGAATTAAATCGACCAATAATTGTAAGAATGATAATACTATAGTTTGAGTGATGTAAACAAAATAGGTAAGAGATAAACTCTGCTACGATTAGGTACTCACATGTAATCAGGATGACCCACAGCTTAACCCCTAAAAGCACCAAGTGCATGATATGCCAAAAAGATTTTAATTATTTCAGTATCGCCTCATGTACAATGTCGCCGAACTACCCTACCTTCGCTATTAAATTTATATTGTTATTTAGGGCGGAAAGGGGGAGGGGGTAGAGGAGGGGGGAGGGAGGATGTGGATGAGTCATTATTATGTAATTGCTTTGTGGAATTTATTAAAGGGATCTAGTAACTTTGTTGACATGTGCAAAAAGTGATGAATGGTTGATGCAATTGCAAGTAAAATGGACATTGCATGGCCAAGTAATGAGCGAAAATGCAAAGTGATAGTCACTAACTCACTGCACTCACTTTGTACACAGTACGAAAAACTCCAGCGGAGTTTTTTTTCCCTGAAATCTTCGATCGTGCATACATCTATCTATAACGAAAGGGAAATTTGAAAAACCGAAACCTGTCCCATGATTTTATTGGTAATACGAATACAACAAGGTATGAGGGAACCGCTAGAATTAAAATTTTATTTTGAGGATTTGGACAATGTTACTAAGTTCCTTTAATATACACATTTGTATTTTCCATTTTCCACGAATCTTCTTTCCTTCCAAGATTTGTTGAACCATCCGATGTGGAAAATCCGTTCGGGACTGCTTAAGTTTGGGCATGCCCAAGAAGCTCTATATTTTATGTTCTATACGCTTTGGGGTCCCTCCCAGCATGACTGGCTACACACCCGCGTCCAAAAAGGCATAGAAAAGAGTGTAATTTTCAGCTATACGCAGTCGTCGACGATTTTCTTTAAAAAGGGGTGTTTTTCAAGGGTCCCTATAGGAATTAACACTCATGTGATGTTTCATGTGCTTTTCGTACATCTTGATACAATGGATTGTTAAGGCCAATCGTGTGGCAGGTGGTGAAGGAGTCATTGCCAGTCTGGTACGTTCCCATAATACTAGAGTTGTTTCTGCATCATGGTTACTTATAATTTTGGAATCCTTTTCTTCTCTTGATGAGGTGGCTTAGGAGTGTCATCTGCATAATTATCCATCCCTTGCATGTATACGTGTGAGCTTGGTGCGGGTCAGTGCGTATGTATTTGTGATACTGGGGTTAGACGTAAGTTTCGAATTCTGGCATGGATAAGATGACGACTCCATGGAAGTCATTATCGACGAGGTGTGCATTCTCATAACATACTGACAAACATCAACATAATGGCAAACTTGCATGAATTAAAATGTAGTAAACAACACAGGTGGAATCATGCTACAAGTGGTGGAACCTGAATTTGATGCCACCAATCATTAGTGGACACCTCCTTTGTACAGGAGAAGTATGGCACGTTAGCTGAAGGTAGTGCTTTAGCTAAAGATCGATACACTCTGGCTTCTTGGCCCAGTACATATTTATGGTCGGTTCCAAATTTTCAGAGGGATCTGACTTCACTTAGCCCACCTTCAGGCAACTCACATGTATTATGTATTTTAAGGCACGGCAAAAGTCTGCCAATGCTCTGCTAAAACAGATGATTGGAGATCGGTTAAATCAAAGATTGCCGCCAAGGTGGCTACCAAACCCCGAATGGGGGTTTAATATTCTGACATCATGCATCAATAAACTATCATCTAGAAAATGTGGCCAATTGACTTTAATGTACGGTACTTATTTAGAATAACATATGCACATAATTATACAATTCATTTAAATCCAAGATTGCTGCCAAGATAGCAGACATCAGTAAGTTTAATTATATTTTTCATCATCCCTAGTTGCGAAATTATCCAAAAGTATGTTCATTTTATTTATTTTTAATGAAATGAACATATATTTGGTTTCATCAAAATCCAAAATATCTGCCAAATGATACATTTAAGTTAGTAGAATCATTCAAATTCTACTTAAAAATAATCCCTCGTTGCCATTGCACTAATATAAAATATGTTAATTTGTCTTTGTATGACCCAACTTGTATAATACTTACAAATTGAGATTACAATGGGCTTGTGCGTCTATGACATTTGTTTTCCTGTGTTTGTCATTTTATAAGTAATAAAGTTCATTTTGTTTAAATTGTATTTTGTAATTCAATTTGGAAAGTTTTTATTAGGATGAATACATATAATTATATATCTATGAATAAAACACAATCCTTTCAATTGTTGGTGTATTGGAAATATAAGCGCACCAGTTTTAAAATAGTAGTTTATTAGAAGGCTTTGGTATATTACTCACCAATCGAGTATACAATGATATGTACGTCTATGACGTTTGTTTTCCTTCTTCCGTCATTTCCCCTTTTCCTTTGCTACTTTTCCTTCTCCTATACTTCATCCTTGATTTCTGAGCCCTGCCATTGACATTTAGTATATTATACTTTCTATGCCAAGGACCTGTGCAGTCTAAACATACTTTTCCTGCTGTATTAGTGTTCAATGCTTATACATATTTATTCCATGTTACACGTATATGTAGATTATCCATCTTTATTGCACTTATTACGTTCTATGTATTGTAAATGTGAATTTCGATGTATATGCATGATTGCTTTATATTTGTATGGCCAATTAAACCCCGCCTCTCGGGCTATATAACATATTCAATAATTCAATCATTTGCTTCTTTTGCTGAAATATTGTTTATTATAAATACCCCTATATAAGTCATTCATTAACATCTAGGTTAATTGTTAATAGATTAATATTATAATAGTATCGATTTTATGTGCATGCAAAATAAGGTCGTTGTTTTCTATTGATATATTTTGATTATGTTATTGTTATAAACGTATTCAAGATAAATTATATGGTCAATTAATTTGTTATGCTAGAGAGATACATATAGTTTCCGTGAGATATATACTTATTAAGTCTAACTCTGTTAACCCTACCTCATGTCACTATGAAACAGTTTATCCATTTCATTTGTGACAGTGGACCTGGGTCTCTATGTTTCACATCTGTTGTTATTCGTTTGAAGTTAATACAGATGATATACATGTATATGTGCACTTGGAATTCAGAATGGGTGTACATTCGCTCTGGGACTTTAGTGCCTCAAAATCATCCAAAATTGTCTTTGGCTGAAAATTTCAACTTTACGGAATTTGATACTTACATGTGTCATCTACATTCTCTGAAAAGTTCATGTTCTAATTCGATTGTTTGATACCGAAAATAATGATTTTTCTGAGCAACCTTCATTTCGGTTTTGACCTAATACTCGGTTTATCCTCGCTGGCTTTTCAAGATCGATCGAGTATGAATTGAAACGAATGCTACTTCAATTCTGACTATGCATGCAGCGCGACGCGCGAACGCTGCGAGCGGAAAGTGACTGACCTGAAAAGAGTTGTACTGGGTACGTTGTATTATTTCTGGGTAGCATGTGCGGCCTGCTGTATAATACCGCTAATACCTCCTTCGTTATGTGAATAGCTAGTCGCTTTTCTTTGCACATTAAAGTGCATCGTGTTCAGCCTACCGCATCCTACTGTATTGAATCGCGCTGTGCGGCTTGTAGCTTTTCATTGCACATGAATGCAAAGCGCATCGTGTGCAGCCTACCGCATCCTACTGTATTGAATCGCACTGTGCGGCTTACCGGTTCCGGTACCTACCAGTACCATACCCCATTAAATCGCGCTGTGTTTTGTGAAGAACCGTACAGTACATTAGTATGGTACTTACGTACGTATGTGCAGCGGCGGTGACTGGTTTATTGTACAAGTACGTACAATTGTAGGTCCCATTCTCTTTGATTAGCATCTAGGCTGGGCGTTCATGAATAATAATAGGGTAATGACATCACGATACGTCATTTCAGACTTTAGTGAAAACTCTGCATGATACATTTACTAAATGAACAGCTACTCACCATGTTTTATAGCAAAAGAAAAGATGAGTCACAAGAGAGGATTCTAGCCCATGACCCCAATAGTTGATGTCCACAGCGTGACCAGAAGGCCACGTTAACAGCTGATGATTGGTGTTGGTTTCATTGTAACTACTAGCAGCACCCGCGGAAATCCGCGGGGGTTTTAGTCAGAAAGAGCCATCACGATTTTAAGAACACACCGACCTCTACAAATTATTTCAAACTTCCCTATCCACATAGTCAAAATACGAAAGAGACACGGGTGTTCTATCCCTCCTCCACCCCGCTCTTTTGCACATGTTATTGCGATACATCCTTTCAGTGAACACTATAAACCCGACCCATTGGATATCTCCGGTACAATCTTTTTGAATGTTAACTATAATAATAATACGAAGTTAGTAGGGCATGTAGGGGTACGGTGATCACCTTTCCCCCTTTTCCAAATCTGCAGGATGTTGTCCTATAGGTTTGATTTCCGATTTTAACAGTATTATCCCCTGTCATGCGTTTATCATATTTTTGTGAAAGCCGGGGATATATAATTGAGCTGGAGGGAATGAGTATAGCTGTCTTTTCATGCATTTAATAAAATGACACTCTTTATACTCGTATGTCAAATATGTCAAATATTATCAAATCAATCCTGTGCGGATTGCGAGATATTTAACTCTTTCCTTGTACGTGTTGTAAAAAGGCAAGTAAAGAATTTTCTCGTAATCCGAACGATTGTCGGTAAACATGTAACCCCATCCTATGTACATTCTGTTTACGACTATCATGACGCAATTGTCATTTAATATTATGCACTTCATGAAATTTTATTCGTTTTTCATATTCTTTTGAAACCCGGGGATACATTTCCTTGGACGGAGTTTGCTTCAGCGATCAGGAGCGGATACTTTCCCCGACCCTCCCCTCCGCCCCACCCCCACCCCACCCCCACCCCTGGTATTTCCATTGAACTATAGTAGTTCGTATCGATATGTTTATATCATGGTAGTTGGCCACTGCAAATTAACGCATTGCCGCGGGATGGCGATATTGCACTTCTCTGGTCAACAGACTATGCAAATAAACACGGGCCTGTTCGCCGAAGTTGGTTTAGACGCGATACGGTGGGGGTGATTAAGATGATTCCGTAACATATACACGATTGTACAAGCACGGAGTATACTGCATGCGTGGTATGAGTGCAGCCAAATTGATGTTGTCGTCATTTTGTCGTTCATGCCCGTGCTAGCACGATGCCAATCGGCAATAGCGATCATTATCATACCATCCACGCAATTTAAATATTGATATTTATCAAAACCTGGGTATTTTTGCAACGTGTTATATCTAAGGCGGCTTCACAATATAATACTCGATTTATCGACTCCGTTTTATGTTCGTCGAGCAAAGTTGCGGCGGTAAATCGTTAGTCAATGCTCGGCGTCTTAAACGGGCAATTGACATTGCTGACTTTCCCTTTTCTTCGATCAGGACGACGACCACGGGGCGGGGGCGACTCGGGAATACCTTATTGTCCTCCGCAAAACGTATATCCTTCGATCGCGACGGTCGGGGAGTCGCCGAATCCTCGGGGTGAGGATATCTCGAGTGGGACATGATTCGAGGGGTTGAAGCTTACCGTATTAATATAATAGACTAGCTTCACCCGCGGAAATCCGCGGGTTTTTGTAAGAGAAAGACGATGATGACATACACCACTTTACTTTACTAAATATCCCACAGTCATCATTTAATTAGTAAGACAAAATAGACTCGGGCGACTCAATCCCGCCCCCACAACCCGTCGGGGCCCCGTCCAACGATACATCCGGCCAATGTATAACAAAATCATGATGATTTAATATCCACGCAAAGTTATTTAGTTATCCCCCATATTTCATTATGATCCATAATTTGTTCCGCTTGTATTAAAATAGATACAATACACTATGTATGTGTTCTTGCTAATAAAGTAGCTTCGCCGCTCCACCCATCCCCCTCCCCCTCCCCCCCCCCCCCCCCGCGGCTCCAATTGCCTGTATGACAAATAACCCGTCGTGTCCCCTACACATTTCATATCATAAACTAAGTTCTCCCGCATATATATATACCTTTGTTCATATTTTTGTGAAACCCGATGATACATGTATATTCCCTTGAAAGGAATAGTAACCGTGTATAGCCTACATGCATTTGCATACTACATGGGCAGATACTTCCCCCATCCATTCTACCCCCACCCCCGATAATTTGTTACGCTTGTATCAAATTAGATACAGTACATATTGGTATCCCATCAAAGCGCAGCGCTAATCATGGATCTTGGAACGATCAGCTGATGAGCATAACCAACACTTTCGTTTTTTGTATTTAACCAAGATGCCAATGTAAACACAATCATAATCAGTACATCCGCATTGTGTGCTCGTAATGAGGCTGTGCGCATTTTTTTTTTATTCAGAGCTAGGTCGCAGGTCAGTGCATGTATTGCGTCCCAGTACGAACACACCGCGTTGTGAATCGCTCAGTTCTCCTTCTCCCTGTGTGCTCAGGATTAATATTCCGACCATGAATTTGCCATAAATGTTAAGCTTAAACTATAAGAATTGTAATATGGTATTCAACTAGTAGAAATTGATGTTTTAAAATGTGTAACAATACGAATAAAAACTGTGAAGAATTTGAAGAGTCATTTCTTTCATTAAAAAGACCTTTTCGTTCTGCGAGTACCCAATATATTAATTACTCACCACCTTTCGTAGGTATTAATCTAGCAAAATATCATACTTTCCGTAAATGTTGTTTTTTAATCCGGTCAGGAACTAGCAAAATACTAGGCGATGCATACGAGACTTCGGCAGATAATTCACATGGTCGATTTGCGATCATTTCGAAATCGAAATCAACCGGAGGGTACCAATACTCAACACTACCTTTAACATCACCATCATCATTATCACCACCAATTTCATCATCATCCTCGTCCTATAATGAAAACTTATCAGAAATAGAGCAAATTCATACCACAAGTTATCATGTAACATTATAAGGAAACTTGTTTCGTGTGAAAATACATTTAATAATACACTTCACAAAAAGTAATACATACACTTTCATAATTAATGGACACTAGCTAGGGTTTCAACAAGGTTAGAACGCGAGTATTCCGATAAAATTGTGCTCGTTAGCGAGAGCTGAAAAGCATAACAGTAGGAATGCACCACGTTGTGAATCGCTTGTATGTATTCAACTCGTATGCAGTTATTTTGGGCCTCTTGCATACTAATGAGCTACAACATGGCTCAGTTCTCCTTCTCCCTGTATGCTCAAGATTAATTTTCCGACCATGAATTTGCCATAAATGTTAAGCATAAACTATAATTATTATAATATGGTATTTAATTGACGTTTTAAAATGTGTAAAAATACGAGTAAAAACTTGTGAAAAAAAATAAGTTTGAAGAGTCGTTTCTTTCATTTAAAAAAACTTTTAATTCTGCGTGTACCCAATATATTAATTATGATTACAAGTGAGCAAAGAAAAATGGGATTCCAACGGGATTCGAACCCGAGACCTCCGGATTGCTAGACCGGTGCTCTACCGACTGAGCTATAGAAAACCCTACGACGGCGTTCTTCCCTGAAACCCCTTAATTCATCATTGCTCAAGTGGTCAGAAGCTTTATAAACCTGACATAAACCCGAAGCGGATTAAAATCAACTTGGGGATATATGCGAGGGATCGCCGAAGCGATACAGCTTTTTGTAATAATTAATTCAAACATATAGGGAAACTGACCAAGAATATATTGTGATTAAAAGTGAGCAAAGAAAAATGGGATTCCAACGGGATTCGAACCCGAGACCTCCGGATTGCTAGACCGGTGCTCTACCGACTGAGCTATAGAAAACCCTACGACGGCGTTCTTCTCTGAAACCCCTTAATTCATCATTGCTCAAGTGGTCAGAAGCTTATTAGAAGAATATATTAATTACTTACCACCTTTCGTGGTATTCTTGCAGAATATCATACTTTCTGTAAATGTTGTTTTTTAATCCGGTCAGGAACTAGCAAAATACTAGGCGATGCATACGAGACTTCGGCAGATAATTGACATGGTTGATTTGCGTTCATTTCGAAATCGAAATTAACCGGGGGATACCACGCTATCTCTTGCTCTGCGTCGATTATCTATGTACTGCGCGATTATCACGTATGTACACGTGCAGCGTGCTCTGCATGCACTTGGCCATGAACGAACACGCACGCACCTGATTTTACTTTTGGGTGCGTAACCCCCGGAATAAACGGCTTTATATTGCCCCGCATACGTATTATTGGGTATGTTGTTATCATCGAACATGACTTGAACAAGAAAAAAGGTCAAAATACAAATAATGTCTTCACTGGGATTGCAATAGTAACAATGTATTACAAACGCTTCTCACGCATTCATTTTATTTTACGAATAGCGAACCTTCGGAATAACGAACCCTCGGAATAACGGACCTTCGGAATAACGAACCTTCGGAATAACGAACCCGATTTTATTTTCGGACTAACGAACCTTCGTAATCACGAACCCGATTTTATTTTCGGACTAACGAACCTTCGGAATAACGAACCCTATTTCATTTTAGGGTTAACGAACCCTCAGGTATACGAAATTTGCGTGTTCGGAATAACGAACCTTCGGAATAAAGAACCTTCGGAATAACGAACCTTCGGAATAACGAATCGCACCCCTTTTGACAAATTAGATGATGTCAATAATAAAGGTGTTAAAATGAATCAAGTAACATTGTCAATATCCACAAATCGTACTGAGAATGTTTATGTAGGCCTATCTATCACAACCGTGTTGTTTTCGTATAATCAATATAATAAGCATGTAGCAGGTTTCGGCTTTCGAATGTCCCATTTGATATATGTACGATTTAAGTGTTCATATTTTTAATTTTGTTTTGTTATGTGTACAAAACTAGATCAATAAGTTAGCTATCATTGTGCATTTTTGCCCATTACTAGGTCATCATTTCGCTCATGTTAGACTATTTTAATTTATGTATAGGTCCGTTATATCTCATTATTAGGCCATAACATTCATTTGACGTAACATGTTCACACATTACTTAGTGGACACATCAGGTCACTACATGCATAGTGTATCAACCGTGCGTCACGTTTTTCAGAAGTCATACACGTTTAAACTAGACCCCTTTAGTAGCATGATTGTGTTCATGAGGTATCACGATACTTTAAAACGTTACATATTTGTCAAAAGAACAAATTTTAAAAGTGAAACACTAGTATTCCTGGAATTAAACGAGTGTTGATAAATCGTGACATCTTTGTTCAAAATAAATAAAGACCCTAATCTCCACCCCTATCCTTTTCCCGCCAATACACTGGCCAGTTTTTTGTTTGCGGGTAATGTTTCTTAATACGTTTCACTTGCTTTGTATCTCATAATGTACAGGTTTACCATGGATTTACTGTTGCGTTCTCTGCTCTTCATGTACGTAGCCACGTGCCTTGTGCATCGGGTCACATCGCTCACATTTTCCAGGGGAACAAATGTTTCATTACCATTTCATCATCAACTGCAGCAGGGTGTACAATATGACTGCGCATTACAAATTGTAGGCAATGCCCGACCATTTTATTTCAACAACAGACTCGACCCACAAGGTTTTCTATACGATCAGGAAGCTCGCTTCAGTGTCACAATTAACCGAATAGAAGGAAATGTGTCGGTTGTCGTAAACATTTCTAACTTACAAGTGATTGACGAAGGTAATTATTCAGTTAGTATAGTGGAAGGTGTTAATACACCTGAGCTAAAAAACAGTGAATATGAGACCTCCCTTGAGGTAACATACCCGCCTGGGAAGGCAGAATGTGAAGTTCAGACACCTGCTCTTATGGACGCGAACTGGCTAACTGTCTACTGTAATGCTACACTTGGGAATGATGACCACGGATATCTCGTCTGTATTCAAAACAACTTTCCGGTACCGTACCTCCAACCTGTTGTACAAGATGGCGTAGACATTACTGCTGCATTCTGGGTGAATCCGAAAGTTGATGTGAAGTGCTGTTCAGCCGATGATGCATCTACCATTGACATGGATGCTTGTAATCAGTTCGTGTACCTCAGCAAAGAAACCAGTGTCTCATCAGTCACCCATACGCCTGTTATCAGCATGCTGCCAACCTCCCATCAATCCAGACCACCACACTCAGGTTAGTACAAACAAGTAAGGTATACAAGTAAATAATGTTCGAATTCTCATTAGTGCCACATCGAACGCAAAGGAAACGCAAAGTCACGCCCGATCATAGCCAAGTTTGTGTCATATTGCAAGCGGACAGAGATCTTGAGACATAGGAGAAAACTAGCAGGATTGAGAAAGTCAATACAAGAGGATCTGACGAGTGAAAATGCGAGACTACTAACAAAGACAAGAGACTGTCCCAAAATCAAAACAGCATGGACTCGCGATGGACGAATTATCGCTTTGATTCCGGCATCAAACAACAGAGAAATTACAAAGGTAATTTCATGTGAAGGAGATCTAGACTTGATCTGATAAATTACAAATAAACTGATGGGACACACTTGACACTAAATACTTACCTGGCACAGGTGTATTTTTTTCTCTTTGCAGTTTTAAAATTGTAAATGTAACTTTAATGTGAATTTGGACTGTTTTAATTGTATAAGCTTAGGTTACATGTAGGTAGTTTGAATGTGTGTTTGTAGTAATGTATGAATCTTGTAAGCAGTGCAGATCTCTTCAATCTCTATCTTCTACTCAGTTTTTATGTACAAAGTGTTTACCGAACATTTCCATTTTAAGTTGTCAAAGTTATCATATTCCCTTTTAATCATATTATTGACGATAATGAATATATTTGGTCAGTGTGTAGTTTCTTTCATCTCTATCACAATATTTATATAGAAAGGATTCAAAGATTGAGAGTTAATCCCTTTGAGTTGAATAATATGGAGCAACATTATTTTCTTGATATTATAAGTGATGACAACGTTCAATACATTTCTTGTGGCGCAAGCAGTTATATATTTCCTGAAGATTTTTATGAAAATTCAAGAGCCATCAAGATTATTTTTCAGTAATGCATTTGAATACTAGAAGCTTGTGCAAAAACTTTGATAACTTACAAATATTATTGTCATCACTTAAATATAACTTTGATATAATAGGTATAAGTAAAACATGGTTTAATTGTAACACTCATTTGGAAATGTACTATATAGAAAACTACTCCTTGGTTCAAGTTTTTAGATCAGATAAAACTAGAGGGGGTGTTGCTATATATATGAAAAATGGAATTAATTACTCTATTCGTAATGACTTATCATTTTGCTCACCAGAGTTAGAGGTAATCTTTATTCAATTCAAAGGTTTGGAAAATAAATCTAAAGTGTTTGGCTGTGTTTATAGACCCCCTAATACTAATGTATCAAGTTTTAATGACACTCTAAATACATGTCTATTTGTGCTAAAAAAGAAAAGAAAGACGTAATGTTGATGGGTGATTATAATATTTATTTGCTTCATCATCAATCTCATGATAAGACAAATGTACCCTCTAATTTCAAAACCTACCCGCACTACTGCAAGATCTTGCACCTTAATAGATAATATATTTATAAATACTTTTCATGAAAATGTACAAGCTGGTTTATTATATACGGATATTTCCGATCATTTTCCTATATTTTGCTTGGTAAAGATGGATAGATCAGTACATCACCAATTTAAAGGCAATGGTGAGTGTTGGTCAAACTTAACTTTAGTAACCCAAACCTGCACGATTACGGTACAAACTAATAGTTATAACTTCACCATGCTCGAAAAGTATACACAATTACAAACGACAAAGTAAAACCCCTGTTATCATTCAAAAAGAGCCGTTACAACTCGAAGTGTCAAATTAACTCTAGAGTTAGCCAGCGCGAAGCACTAGCGTTCTAGGTCCTATAATACGGGACTGTAGTGCAGTGCACGGTAATAGTACGTGTAGTATGTATCGCAACTCGCAAGCCCCATTCGTTCGCCTTTCGTTCAGAGTCGCGCTAACACACGGAGAGAAGCCATGAGGCGCATATATATCACTGATTGTTTGCGGAATGGAGGGAAAAATCATAATCTTAATCCACCCGATAGTTGGATCACATATCGGAGAGTGAATTGCTGGTAAATACCGTATCATATGTATAGTTTTAAGCACAATTAGCGTGCACAAAAATATTTGGTTTCAGTCCTTTATTATGAAGACCTAGAACGCTAGTGCCTCGCACTAGCGTTCTCTAAAAAGTGATACCCGGGCGTCAACCACTTTTATATGATATTTTGAAAGCCAATTCCACAACAATTAGAGCATTTGAATGGGAATTATTATTATTTCCCATGTTTTTTTCGATGATCTTTCATACGGAATTGAAATCAGCCAAATCCGTTACAATTTATGTCGGGGGGCACTTTGGAAATTACCAACACTCACCATTGCCTTTAATAATAATGTTTAAAAAAGGTTAATCACTGATAAAAAATATACAAGAATTTAAGACGAGATGAGCTAAGACTGATTGGTCAGCAATGTATAGGAATCATGATACTAATGCAAGTTTTAATTATTTCATAAAAACTTCTACCATGTTGTATGACAATTGTTTTCCATTTAAAGAGCAAACAAATGTTAAACGCAAACCTAAGAAACCTTGGATATCAATGGTATATTAGTGTCAATTAAAAAGAAAAATCGTCTTTATATGGCGTATTTACACAAACCAAGTGATATATCTAGGATCAAATATACTTTGTATACAAATATATTGACTACTCTTGTAAGAAATAGTAAAACAACAATATTTGTATGACCTTTTTTCAAAGTGTAAAGGAAATATGAAAAAGACATGGAATAATATTAATGATGTACTTGGTAATAACAAACAAAATGTTATACCGAATGAAATGAAAATGAAATGTTCAGGAGTTGTTCTGATTATGTCAGTAGTTTATTTTTGAAACCAGCTACCGTTCATGAGTTGACAACACTTTGTTCACTGTGTACCCAGCTAAAGCGTGTGGTTGTGATGATATTTCTGCCAAGGTAGTCAAAGAATAAATCTTTTTTTTTTTTGTAGACCCTTTGGGCAATATATTCAATAAATCAATTTCATCTGGGGTATTTCCGGATTCTTTGAAAGTAGCTAAAGTTGTACCATTTCATAAAAAGAAATGCAAACAAAATATTGATAATTATAGGCCTGTTGTCATTTTGTCAATTTTCTCTAAATTATTGGAAAACGTTATGTATAGTAGATTATTTATTTTTCTTTACACATATTACATTTTAATTAATGAACAATTTGGGTTCAGGAAAAAACACTCAACTGCACATGGGGTCTTTAATTTGTATAATTATGTTATAAATGAATTGGATGAAGGTAACTTTTATTTAGGATTATTCATGGCGTGCGAGGTGTAGCACTAAACTGGTTCAGATCATATCTGACTGGTAGAAAACAGTATGTGGTGGTCGATGGTGTCAATTCCGAGCTTAAAGACCTATCATGTGGTGTACCTCAATGTTCTGTTTTGGGACCTCTCCTGTTCCTTATTTATGTAAATGACATTATAAATAGTTCAAAGATTTTTCGGTTGTCTTTATTTGCAGATGACACTGTAATTGTACTATCCCATAAGAATGTGCATACACTTATTTCATTAGTTAATTTAGAATTAAAGGGATAGTTGAGTTCTGGTAGAGAGAGTACAGTTTTAGTCAAACTGAATTTTAGTAACCAAAACCTGCACCATTACATTACAAACTAATAATTATAACTCCACCATGCTCAAAAGGAATACAAAAATTACAAACGACTAAGTAAAAAGCCTGTTATCATTCAAAAAGAGCTGTTTAAACTAAAGAGGGCGCTTTCAAAACATGCATTTGTTTAAAACATTTACATAACATATTGTGCATTTGATGTTTTGTTGAAATAGTGATTAGAAAGAGAGATAATCAACAACTATCTAAAAAACCTCTTCTGAAAATTTCTGAAAAGAGGAAGCATTTTAAAACGAATTTGAACGGCTGGTTCAAAATTATCGAATACTTGTGGGGCCTCACATTTATTACAAATGGTTATGTTTATGGATATTTCAGCCGTTTCTGAACCGATTTTGATCAATAAAGTTTATTCTGCCATTAAAATTGGATGCTCTTTCAAATTTGACACTCATTATCTCACAAAAAATTATTTTGTGTAGCGCCCTCTTTACCAAAACTCAACTATCCCTTTAAGTAAAATAGTATCTTGGTTTCAAAATAACAAATTGCATCTTAATTATGAAAAAACAAAGTATATTCTATTTCGTTCAAAAAACAGGAGAATTCCCCCCAACCTTGATTCTATATCTATACAAAATACATCCCTCCAATGTGTTCATCATTATCTTTTCTCGGAGTTATTATTGATGAATTCTTAAGTTGGAAGGCTCATGTAAAGAATGTTACTTTGAAGGTATCAAGAGGTATTGGAATACTATCAAAATTAAAATATACTCCGCAAAAAAAGAAACTGGACACTTGTATGAGACCAAATATTTCGTATTCATTAACGATAAAATATATGATATCGTATATCAAATTAAAGATAAAATTACCCTCTTCAATATTCGCATAAAATCCAGATGAAATCATTCATGCATGACTTGTCACGGTCAATTAACCACACCAAGGTCTGTTTTCAAAAATAGCAAAAATGGAACATCCACTCAACCATATAAATGTTATATATGCTATATTCATGAGATGGCATAATTTTTCATTACAAATGTGACCTTTTCTATCTTCATCTCAATAAAGAGTATAAATGAAGACAAATTGTGAACGTTATAGGTGTTATTTTCATCCAAAAGTAACAAAATGGGGAATTCCATGGCAAAGCTTGATTAGTCAAAACCACAGTTTGTGCCCTTATTTCAGCATGAAAATGGTATAAATTCTTCTCAAGAATTATACCGTAGTCCAAAGATCTTCAAAACCTGAAGTCACCCTTGGTCAAACATTTGGGCAGTCTTTAACATGACATTTCTCTTGGTAACTATGGTTAAAATTGCAGGGGACACATGAAATAGACAAGCTTCATGCCTGTAATACAGACCAGTATGATAATGCTCTCATAACCTGGCCCTGTTTTATTGACAAATTTGTATTTCCAGAGTTTGTTCATAACAATAAAGTTGGATAATGCCATAATTTACTTGCCCCACTCATCTTTTTTTAAGTGAAACGCTTACTATCATTTCAGTCGAATGGTGTGGTCCTCCATTGTTTTGCTATTTTTGAAACAAGACTTTGCTAGTGTTAATTGACCATGGCACTTCATGCATGAACGATTACACCTTTAAGTTATACCCTGCATGTAGAGGACTAAATTCCCTTTAATTTGATATATGATCATGTACACTTTATTGTACATTAATATGAAATATTTCAACTTATACAAGTGTCCAGTTTCTTTTTTTGCGGAGTATATATCGTCCCCCAAAATGTATTAAAGTGATCCATGTAAAGTGTCTAACTCCACGAAAAATACTTGGAGCTTCCTCGTTTCTCTTATGCCGTGTTGTTTAGCTGATGGTAAAGGAAGAATAAAATAGGGTTCGATTTTTTCAAATGTGCCTTTAGTATGAAAATCATTATTTCAAAAGCGTTAGCTAACGGTTTTGATAAAAAAGTAAAATTGTCGTCGCTGAACACGTCCGGCCAGCGCGCGTGGGAAATTTTTCCGACCCACTGAACTTTGAGCCTAGCGTGCGCAAATTCCATGAATTCCGTACCGTCTCTATACACGTACAAGGGTGCGGATATCGTCAAGATCAAACGGATGATTATTACTGCGACAAATCTACAACAGACCATATTCAGTATTCGGTGATAAAATATGAACTCAATATTCGTTTTTTTCACTAGGTAAACACTAACAGTGTTCGTTCTCTTTCAAACTTTCACAAATCTTTCTTCTTCTTCTTTTCTTCTTCTATAATCTTTAAAATGCAGCCTATCTAAAAATTATATTTTACAATGATATTGATATAGGATTGAAGTCTGAAATGTAAGTTTGTGCAATATCTGACACTTTACACGGATCACTTTAATGCTACTTTATAATTCAATAATACTACCACACTTATCATATTGCAACATTGTGTGGGAAAATTCTTATATATCTCATTTAAATAAAATTAAATTGTTACAGAAGAAGGCTATTAGAATCATAACAAATTCAGAGTATAATTGTTCTAGTAATCCATTATTTATTAATATGAAAGTTCTTCCAATACAGCAACTTATAACGCTTAATACCCTCATATTCATGTATAATTTCCATACTGGTCATCTCCCGCACGTATTTAAAACTTTGATTGTAATTAATTCATCTGTTCATCCTCACAACACAAGACAAAGAATGTTATTACATAAGCCTCGTGTACGTACAACGCATTCTCTTAATTCATTTCAAAATGTGGGAATAAGCAAATGGAATAATCTCAGCTAATATTAGATCCAGTACAACTTTGACAAGATTTAAACAATTGTGTAAAAGTGAATTGTTTACAATTATATCATCTAATTGAGTAAACTGAATTCATATATGTTATTCTGTATTTGTTCCTCTCTTCTACTTTCTTTCCCTTTTCTTCAAAATCTGCTGCGACATGGTATGAGTGTAATTATGCATGGTATTTATTTATTTATTTTTTTTTTTTTTTGGGGGGGGGGGGGGGTGGGCTCACGAATGTAGTTTTATGTATGAATATTTATTTCCGTCAATGTGTATGTAATATATTGTTTTGTATTGATATGTGAAAGGGCCCTATTACAAGCTTTGCTTCCTAGGTGTCCCTAACCATTCATTATATATCACATTGTACAAGAACATTTATGCATAAACTTTGTATTTGATTTTTTATGATTTGGTTGAATTGAACTTGAACTTTTGTCGCCTATCAAAATAATGTACATACACTTAGGGTGAACAACCAGGTGATACGGATTTAATTTTTCGGGATGTCATACAGCAGGGGGCTTTGAATTGAAATGAGGGAAGGCAATCATACATACATTACATCAAAACAACATTCAGTAGGTAGATTAATTATCGGTAACCGAATAATCTTTTCCATATCTGAAACAGAAAGGAATATCCGGTTACCGATAATCCATGCGATTTGCTTTCAGACTAATGATGTTTATCGAGCTAATATAATGTCTCTCAAGATGCAATACATAGCTATCATATGGGTGCGAGCAAATCTTGAATTTTACAATTGTTATTGTGATATTATTTGTTGGTGTGAATTATGTATCGTTAAAAGAGGGGTGGTGTGATAATGTACATTTGAACAATTGAATTACGTTATATTTTATCAATGTTAAAATCCACCAAATATATTTAGAACGTAAGCTGTTCATTCAAACCTTGGCGTCTTCGTATTCCCAATAACTATATGCATGTAACAGGTTCAATTGGTTTATTTCATGTTGGTCTACAACCCTTTCGGTCCACTCCTATTTGGTCTACAAGTTTACTCATATAATGTATGGAATGTAAAATATCACATTTTGTGTAACATGGTCTTGTCCACGTGTCAAATGGTCTCCAATACAGTTTGTCTAACATTATAAATTTGTCTTAACCCTAAAAGGGCCGGGCTATTTGAGGTCTTCAGCAGGCCGGGGGGGGGGGGGGGGCATTATGGCCCCCCCCCCCCCCCCCCAAGATCTCGGCCGCGGAGCGGCCGATCGCCGTGAAAATTTGCATGCATGATAAGTGAAGTGTATAGAATACAATGGTAATTTTTTTTTAATTTGAAAAATTCATTAATTTGCATATTTATGGTAATTTATGCAAATAAGTCATGAAATTCATATTTTTACCCATAAATCATATATTATTCATAATTAAACTCTGGTTTTCACTACATATATTTTTTAGAGCATGTGGAATAATAATACGACAAAAAAATTAGGAAGAGCCAGGTTCTTCCTTATGTTTTCTATTGTTTTGATAATTTATTATGTATTTCTTTGTTTTTTTTTACTTATGTATTTTATTGTTTTGTTGTTTATTTTATTTCTAACTATAATTTAAGTATTTTGAACCCCCAAAACAACATATAAATGTAAACAACACTGAATAACCAATGATAAACCTCATTTTACGAAAATTGATATTTCCATATGTTTTGTACACAAATCACGAAATTGAGCGATTTTCGGGCTGACATGCATAGACAAAAGGTCACGTGACTTTGTAACGGTATGTCCGATTTTCGAAATTTTTGTTTTAAAATGTGCGCAAGACCCGAAAGAAAAATGTCACGGAGCAGCGGCGCGTCATCTTACAGCGTTTTGGAGCAATAAAAAAAATCGCGGAGGGGGGGCCATTATGCGCCCCCCCGGCCCTATTAGGGTTAATTGTACATGTTATATTTTGGTCTACTGTTCAGTTGGTATAATATCCATGTAATAATCTATTATCCAGTTGGTCTACTATCAATTAGGCCTTAATCTTCTGTTGTAATGAGTTCCTCTTTCCCCTATGCCACTGTAGACAGCGTTGACAGGTATATCAAATTTAGGCAGACATTAGGCAAAATTAAATATAGACCAAATGGAATGTAGACTAAATAGACCAGATGGTTTGTAGACAAAATACCTCGTAGACCAAATGAATTATAGACCAAATTGAAATTATACTGAATGGACGGGAGACACATTGAATATTGATCTTGTCAGATTGTTGACCACATGAATGGTAGACGAACTAAAAATAACCTTTATGGTTATTAGACGAATTAACGGGTAAACGAACGGGATCTAGCACTACTACCCCCTGGCCATCCACCCCCCGGACGATTACCCCCGGACAACTACCCCCAAGGACAACTACCCCCCAAAACAACTACCCAGCTAGCCACCTGACGTCGTGCCAACGTTGGGCCGATGTCATTTTCGTTGTAAGGGGACGTTGGGCCAACATGCGACATGCGACGTCACCGAGACGTTAAAATGTCCGCCAGCCCAACATCAGCTCGGTGTCTTTTTTTAATGCTGGCCCAACGTCATTTAGCGATTTCGGCCCAGCATCAATTATTGACAATGGCCCAATGTCAGTTCTAACGTAGGCCCAACATCGATTCCTGACGTTGAGAGAACATCAAGTTTTGACGTCGGCCCGACGTTAAAATGTCCGCCAGCCCAACATTGGGTGATTTCAAGTATGGTGTTGGGGTTAGTGTTAGTGTTGAGGATGAAAAACTGCCTCTAATCTGAGCTAAACACCAGCTTCCAGATTAAGAGGAGGTCACGAACTATCCGAAAACGATCATACCAAATCGCTACAAACCCTGATATCGATATCAGGATCGATAGTGTTAGTCAACACCAGACAAATATCACCAGAACCCCTTTAAAATGGTGACGAAAAATTTCATATGCTTACGAATTATAGAGCAAATCGTAATAAAGACGTACCACATGCATGCATTGAATGCCATAATTAGAAGAAAATATTCAAACCATTCACTTGATCGATACGATGTTAGTGGATATTCCCTATTTTTCGTGGAATTCGTAACTAAACTCGCAAGAAATGTGCCTGACTCTCTTTAAAAAAATTGAATGCCCGCCGCGCGCAGAGACACATCGCTAGCGCTAGCGGTTTGCATAGCCGACGATGAAGGCATAACTCGCAGTGGCAGCACGGTACAAGTTCCGAGTGAATACCGATAGTACGTGACATGTTATATAGTTTGATTAAATCTGTCACGTGATCATTACAGATTCTGTGGCGGAGTGGGTAAGGCCGGTCGCACGTGTATCACGTAATAAATTAATTGTTAGAAGTGGGTTCGAGTCCCCGATGTGGTAACTTTTTTTTGTTTTTTGCCATTATTAAAAACAAATCTCGTAGAGCTTTGAACTCAATTACAAGTTTTTATAAAATGTCAAAGATGTACAAACAATTGTCAGTGTATACATTACGTAAAGGTAATATAAACTGATGACAACAAGATGCTGATCTTTCTCATTCTCAACATCGAACTGAAAAGGTGTAAACTAAGTATTTTGAAAGTAGCAGTCATTCATAGGCTTTTTAAAAACATGGGAGCTAGAACGTATAAGGCCTATTTATCAAAACATTCTGGTTTCAAAAATAATTAGCTGCCTTAAAAGGGGGTAACAATTTTGCAAGAATCACAGGAATTAACCACCTCTGTATGATATTGTACATGTGGCTCGACAAGGCTGGGGGCCATTATTCCCCCCCCCCCCCCTCCCCACCTCCGAGATTTGTTGTATTGCTCCAAACCGTAAAGCTCGGACCTACCGTTACTAAATCACGTTACGAAATCCCGAAAATCGCTCAATTTCGTGATGTGTGTACAAAACAACTGGCCAATATAAGTTTTCGTTCAAAATAGATACATCGTTGGTTTGGTCTGGTTTACATTTGTAGTGTTTGTTTTGGTGTTCAAAAAGTTAAATTATAGTTAGAAATGAAACAAACAACACAAACAATACAAATGCAGAAGTATTAAAACAAAGAAATAATTATGTACATAAAATAATTCATTATAAAACAATAAAACACATAAGGAAGAAACTGGCTATTCCAATTTGTTTTGATGAATTATTATTCTATTCCAAAATAATGGTCTAAATAATTTATGTAGTGAAAAATGTGAATATCAGATTTATGGGTAAAATATGAATTGTATGACCTTATTTGCGTAAATTACTATAGATATTCAAATTAATACATTCATAAAAAAATAAGATTTTCATTGCGTTTCATAAACTTCACTTAAGTAACATTTCACAAATTATCTAGGTTGATACCCTTTTTACATGCTTAGACAAACGAAACACCACCATTTCAGTTCAGAATTGTGATATTAATGCCCACCTAGCAACAGTAACACTAACACCAGCTCGATCTGTACTTAAAATGACTTTCATTTCGATCCCTATGGAAGTTGTTATCTCTATGGAGTTTTGCGTATACATGCTCAACACTAACACTACTGGGCAGATTAGCAGACGACGCTAAACACCAGCAACCGCGTGGCACTGCCGGAAGTACGAGGTCAAACCTCTAACACCAACTCATTTCAAGTACGGTGTTAAGGCTGCAGTTAGTGTTTAATAAACACTAACACAAGCTCAACACCATCTACGATAGTATATTGCCATATCAATAAACACCGCCTGTCGGAAACGGAAGTTCGTACAACGGTGAAATCAGAGGTCATCA
Organism: Echinarachnius parma; assembly: GCA_037951105.1. Taxonomy (NCBI): domain Eukaryota; kingdom Metazoa; phylum Echinodermata; class Echinoidea; order Clypeasteroida; family Echinarachniidae; genus Echinarachnius; species Echinarachnius parma. The sequence goes on along the minus strand of JBAMJV010005143.1, from coordinate 6,414 downwards.
TGTTAACACCATCCTAACACTAAGTCATTTCAAGTATGGTGTTTAAGCCCGATTTAGTGTTTAATAAACACTAACACCAGGTTTAAACACCATACTTGAAATCACCCATTGTCCCAATATCATTTTGTGATGTCGGGCAAATGTCAATTTCCGACAATGGCCCAACACCGAATCATGACATAGGACAGATATCAAATTCTGATGTGGGCTCGACGTTAAAATGTCCGCCAGACCAACATCGTCACTACGTCATTTTGTGATATTGGCATAACGTCAATTTTCGACAAGGGCCCTACATCAACTTATGACATTGGATCAACATAACATTATGATGTCGGGTCGCGGTTAATATGTCCACTAGCCCAACATTGTCACGACATAATTCTGTGATGTTGAGCCAACGTCAATTTCCGACAATGGCCCAACACCGAATCCAGACATAGGACAGATATAAAATTCTGATGTGGGCTCGACGTTAAAATGTCCGCCAGCCCAACATCGTCACTATGTCATTTTGTGATATTGGCATAACGTCAATTTCCGACAATGGCCCAACATCAACTCATGACATTGGACCAACATAACATTATGATGTCGGCGCGAGGTTAAAATGTCCGGTAGCCCAACATTGTCACGACATCATTCTGTGATGTTGGCCCAACGTCAATTTCCGCCAATGGCCCAATATCAAATCCTGAAGTTGGTCCAACATCAAATTCTGACGTTGGCCCGACATTAAAATGTCCGCCAGCCCGACATTAGCCCAACGTTATTTTTTATTGTTGGCCCAACATCAAATCTTGACGTTTGCCCAACATCAAATCTTGACGTTCGCCCGACGTTTGAAGTCCACTAACCCAACATTGGCCCAACGTCATTTTCTGATGCTGGACCAAGATCCCAATTTGACAATGGCCCAATGTCAAATGGCCAACGTAGGACCAACATCAAAAACGTAAAAAGAAATGTGAAGACATGCATAGATTCCACGTTTGCTCCATGTACTTTGTTTAACATTTACACACATTCATAAATCATAATTCTATTCATATCCTATTCCTACACCTATTGCCTAATCCTAACCTATCATCCTATCGTCCTACAAACACAGGTCGCAATCGGTATAATATATATACACCTCTTCTTACCATGTATGTTTTGTAATGGTTAGTAATTTCAGAGCGTTGAATCTGAAATAATCCACCTTCAAATCATATTCATAACACTATTTACATGTGTTATTTATATTCTTATATATCTTTATAAATTATATACAGCAGCAAGGACATGACAAAAGTATATTTTTTAATATAAATGATTCCAAAATTTAAAATTTTCATTTCACTTACGATCGCTTATAATCGATCATAAATTGCCCGATATCAATACTTTTATTTCTTTACTTTTGAATTACTAATGTTTGTAATCGATTAAACGAAATTCAATTCATTATAGATTCTCAAAGCAAGTTAACAAAAATAGTATAAGTACCCAGCTAGCTAACTGACATCGGACCGGTGTCGGCAGGTCGTCGGCAAGATCGTGGTCGGCAAACAGACGTCGTGCCAACATTTCGCCAACGTCGAATTTAAGTTGGAGGTTTTGGAAATGAAATAAGTCGGAAAATGGTTGTAGTTGAATGTCGTGCCGATGTCATTAAGCTGACGAAAAAATACGTCTCAAATAAAACGTCGCGCTAAAATCGCACCAATGCCGAAACTGATACCAATTTAAGAGCTCGATAGAGTGTTGTAATATTAATGTTGGGCCGAAGTCAATAAACCAACATGAATATGACGTTGGTCCAATGTTGTACCAAAGTCGGAATATATCATTTTAAGAGGTGTCGGACGGATGTTATTAATTAGACATCAATATGACATCACAAATATGACGTCAAGCCGATATCGCGCCGATGTCAGAATTGGCAGCAATGACACAAGTCGGCAAATAGTCATGAAATCGATGTTCAGCCGATGTCAATATTCTGACATGAATATGTCATCTCCAATATGACATCGGGATAATTTCGCGCCGATGTTGGAACTGGTAGCAATTAAAGAGGTCGGTAAATGGTTGTAACATTGATGTCGGACCAATGTTTTTTATTGGACATCCATATGACATCTCAATTATGACGCCAAAGCGATATGCTGCCGATGTCATAAATGGCACCAATGTAACTAATCATTAAATTGTCATTAAATGGATGTTGTGCCGATGTCAATAATTCGACATGAATATGACATCTCAAATATAAAATCGGCCTTCTATCGCCCCGATGTTGAATGTAAGAGGTCCGTAAAACGTTGTGAAATTTATGTTGGGCCAATGTTATTAATTATACATAAATATGACAACTCAAATTCAACTTTGGGCCTATACCGCACAGATGTCGGAATTTATAGCAATTTTAAAGGTCGGTGAAAGGTTGTTAAATAGATGTCGGGCGGATGTCATTACTCCTACATAAATATGACATCTATATTAAGACGTCAGTCCGATATTGTGATGATGTTGGATCTGGTAGCAATTTAAGAGGTCGGTACATGGTTGTGAAATTGATGTCGGGCCAATGTTTTTAATTGGACCTCAATATGATATCTCAATTATATTGTCACACCGATATCTTGCCGATGTCAGAATTGGCAGCAATAAAACAAGTAGGCAAATGGTCATCAAATCGATGTTGCGCCCATGTCAATACTGCGACATGAATATATGAGACTCCAGATTTGATGTCGGTCCGATATTGTGCCGATGTTAGAACTTGTTAGCAATTTAATAGTTCTGTAAATGGTGTTTAGTTTGATGTCAGCCCGATGTAATTTATTAGACATCTATATAACCTTCAGCAACGGAACAAGTCGGCAAATGGTAAAATTAATGTCCTGCCATTAATCCGTCATAAATATTACATCTAAAATATGGCGTCGGTTCGACAGTGTGCCGATGATAGAGCTCTACCAAATTAAGAGGTCGTTATAATAAATGGTTGTTAATTTGATGTCGGGCCGAAGTAATTAATTACACATCTGAAATGTGACGTCAAACCGTTATCCTGTCGATGTCAAAACCGTTATCAATGGAACAAGTCGGCAAATGGTCATTACATTAATGTCGTGCCCATGTCATTAATCCGACATGAATAAGAGATCTCAAATATGACGTCGGGCTAATATCGCGCCGATGTTGGAACTGGTAGCAAATTAAGAGGTTGGTCAAAGATTGTAAAATTGATGTTGGGATTATGTTATTAAATATACATAAATATGACAGCTCAAATATGACGTTGGGTCAATGTTGTACCGATGTCGGAACTGGCGACCATTTTGCCGGCTTGTTTCATGCTGCCAGTTCTGACATCGGCATGATATCGCTATGGCGTCATCATTGAGATGTCATATTCATGTCTAATCACTGACGTCGCCACAACATCAATTTAATGAACATTTGCCGAGTTGTGTCATTGCTGCAAGTTTCTTACATCGGCTTGACATCATATTAAAGAGGTCACATTGATGTCTAATTAATAACATTGGACCGACATTTTACTACCATTTACCGACCTCGTAAATTGCCATCATTTCCGACATCGGCGCGATATTAGCACGACGTCACATTGCACATGTCATATTCATGTCGGATTATTGACATCGGCTCAACATCAACTTAATGACTATAAGCCGAGTTGATTCATTGTTGCCCATTCTGACATCGGCAGGATTTCATATTTTTGTCTCCTTAATAACCCGACATCAATTTCACAACCATTTATCGACCTCTCTAATTGCTACCAGTTCCAACATCGGCGCGAAATTAGCCCGACGTCATTTATGAGATGTCATATTCAAGTCGGACTATTGACATTGGCGCAACATCAGTTTTATGACCATTTGTCATATTTATGACGGATTAATGACAGGACATTAATTTTACCATTTGCCGACTTGTTCCGTTGCTGAAGGTTCTGTCTTCGACGGAATATATGTTTGCCGTCATAGTACAGATGTCTAATAAATTACATCGGGCTGACATCAAACTAAACACCATTTACAGAACTCTTAAATTGCTAACAAGTTCTAACATCGGCACAATATCGGACTGACATCATATTTGGGGTCTCATATTTATATCGGAGTAATGCCATTGCCCCGACATAAATTTTACAACCTGTTTCCTACCTTCTATATTGCTACCAGTTCCGATATTCGCGCGATATTAGCCCGAAGGAATATTTGACATGTCATATTCATGTTGGAGTATTGACATTGGTGAAACATTGATTCGATGACCATTTGCCGACTTGTTTTATTGCTGCTAATTCTGACATCGGCAGGATATCGGTGTGACGTCATAATTGAAATGTCATATTGAGGTTAAATTAATAACATTGGGTTAATGTCGGAGTGGCGGACATTTTAATGTCGGGCCAACGCAGAATTTGATGTTGGCCCTTTGTTGGGTAACTGACATTGGGCCAGTGCTAACAATTAATGGTATTAGCCAACATCACAAAATGACATTGGGCCAATGTTGGGCTGGCGGACATTTTAACGTCGAGCCCACATCAGAATTGTATATATCTCTCCTATGTCAGGATTCGCTGTTGGGCCATTGTCGGAAATTGACATTGGCTTAACATCACAGAATGATGTTGTGACAATGTTTGGCTAGCGGACATTTTAACCTCGAGCCCACATCATAATGTTATGTTGGGCCAATGTCATGAGTTGATGTTGGGCCATTGTCAGAAATTGACGTTAGGCCAATATCACAAAATGACGTGGTTACGATGTTGGGCTAGCGGACATTTTAAGGTCGGGCCAACGTTAGAACTTGATGTTCTCTCAACGTCAGGAATCGACGTTGGGCATACGTTAGAACTGACATTGGGCCATTGTCAATAATTGATGTTGGGCCGAAATCGCAAAATGACGTTGAGTCAGCATTAAAAAAAAAACACCGTGCCGATGTTGGGCTGGCGGACATTTTTACGTCGCATGTTTAATGTAGACCCAACGTCCTCTTACAACGAATTTTACATCGGCCGTTATTCCGTTGTGCTTCCTAAGAATTAGGGGAAAGTGAGTATATAGGTATTGGTAAAAGTGCCTGATTAACAGGCAAATGTCAACTTTTTGTCAAACTTTGAATCCCTCCCACACGAGTTCGTGATACGTACACCATGCATACATAATTAATCGTCATTTATGAGATGTCATATTCATATCGGACTATTGACATTGGCGCAACATCAGTTTTATGACCATTTGCCAACTTGTTTCATAGCTGCTAGAGGCTGACATCGGCAGGATATCGCTATGGCGTCATCATGGAGATGTCATATTTATGTCTAATCATTGACCTCGGCACAACATCAAGTTTACAACCATTTACCAACCTCCTAAATTGCTATCAGTTCCAACATCGGCGCGATATTGGCCCGACGTCATTCATGAGATGTCATATTCATGTTTGACTATTGACATCAACGCAAGATCAATTTTATGACCATTTGCCGAGTTCTTTCATTGCTAAATGTTCTAACGTCGGCGGGATATCGGCCTGACATCATATTGTAGATATCATATTGATGCCCAATTAATAACCTTGTCCCGACATTACTTTCACAACCATTTGCCGATCTCTTAAATTGATACCAGTTCCAACATCGGCGCGATATTAGCCCGCCGTCATTTATGAGATGTCATATTTATGTCGAACTATTGACATTGGCGCAACATCAATCTTATGACCATTTGCCGACTTGTTTCATAGCTGCCAGAGGCTGACATCGGCAGGGTATCGCTATGGCGTCATCATTGAGATGTCATATTCAAGTCGGGCTATTGACATTGGCGCAACATCAGTTTTATGACCATTTGCCGACTTGTTTCATAGCTGCTAGAGGCTGACATCGGCAGGATATCGCTATGGCGTCATCATGGAGATGTCATATTTATGTCTAATCATTGACCTCGGCACAACATCAAGTTTACAACCATTTACCGACCTCCTAAATTGCTATCAGTTCCAACATCGGCGCGATATTGGCCCGACGTCATTCATGAGATGTCATATTCATGTTTGACTATTGACATCAACGCAAGATCAATTTTATGACCATTTGCCGAGTTCTTTCATTGCTGAATGTTCTAACGTTCTCGGGATATCGGCCTGACATCATATTGTAGATATCATATTGATGCCCAATTAATAACATTGTCCCGACATTACTTTCACAACCATTTGCCGATCTCTTAAATTGATACCAGTTCCAACATCGGCGCGATATTAGCCCGCCGTCATTTATGAGATGTCATATTTATGTCGAACTATTGACATTGGCGCAACATCAATCTTATGACCATTTGCCGACTTGTTTCATAGCTGCCAGAGGCTGACATCGGC
>JBAMJV010005142.1:0-55444 GCA_037951105.1 Echinarachnius parma | reverse complement strand
CACTGAATTCGGTCACTATAAAATAGGGGCGGCAATGATGAGGGAGCAACAGGGGTGTGGCTGGGTGGGAAGAATGGGGGTAAAAGGGCATGTCTGTGATCGAGGGAAGGGGCAGAGCATCATGCCCCTTTCTCCGGGAATTATGACTCCTTTTACTTCTCTTCATCCAAGATCAAGTTCTTAATTGGTAACAATAAGATGAACTACCGTAGTTATTTAGAACGCATTGCTACATTGGCGCTTGTGAATTGGGGAGGGGGGGGGGGGGGGGGGGGGGCTATAGGTACAGGTACATTCTCTTCGAATTATTACCCCTTCTCCATTGTGGTCTATACATGTATATTATAACATGTATATCTTTACCTTCGTTGGTATTTTTCCTTCGTCGAGAAACATAATCGCAACATTATTAATAAATCCAAAACCAATTCACATCGTTGTGCTCGATACGAGACTGTTTCTTTAATTTATATTGTTGACTATGAGAATACGTCGATGTTAAGCATCTGTATGATATGTTTAAGAAGCTTGCTTTACAGCTATTACATGTAGTACGAAAGTGGAATGTAAGAAAAGGCAAAGTAAGTCACAATAAATAAGTGAATTTGTGACCTCATAGTAGCCTGAACTAATTCAGAAGGGCATGAAGGGCACAGTCCTTTTCCTCGATAGCTTTCCGACTGTGCTCGGTCGCAAATTATTTATATGCACCGACAATTGTGACATAATTATTTCATTTCAGTGACCCGCATATGCCCGACACCATAAAATCATTTCAAGCGAATTACGCTAATAGCATGCTCTCCCTTGACTTACAGTAGCTCTTTCTTGCAGTAATAAGTATATATAATAGTTACCAAGTAGAACAACATAATACAAACAAACGTAATAATATATTCGAGGTTCAGTCACCTTTCATTCCTACTACACTTCGTGTTGTCTGAAACTCAATATTGCCACACTGAAATTTGAGAATTATAGTATATAGGTAAAGTCGAATAGTTTACATTGATTCATTGAATGGCAACGAGTGATTTACGCCTCCTCAGAAGCCGGAATATCTCAATATGAAGTTCAACAACCCATTTATGTTTTTAATCTATCTTGTGCCATAATAAAGTGTGTCAATAGAGGGGTGACTACATGTAGCCCTCAGAGGTGCCCCCTTGCTCCCCTCCCTTGTTTGACCTCAAGTTACCGTACGTGGTAAACCTCTTCGCACCCCGCCCCCATGCTCCCCAGACCCCCACCCCAATTTCATCTGGTTGGACAGGACTAGTAATGTTACTGTAAAATCATTTGATTTAAAGAGGAAAACATTTGTTTCCTCTTTAATACAAATGTTAGGAGGCTATTTTTAACTTCAAATAGTAGCATTTTACACTAAAGGGCACAATTTAGGCAATACAGGGTGGCCCAAAACAAACCGGAACGGGGCATTTCCCCAAAATATAGTAACACAATGATTATGTCCATCGGATAGGGTGTCTTTTCCAATGAAGAACGATACCAAGAACAGTAATTTTGGTCGTGTAATTTTTGTTTTAGGGCGCTGTGAGTGACACCATGTTAGGTTCCCCTTTTTGTCAATTTTTACCAAGTCAGTGCCTGATACATTGCACTTACTGCCCGTCATAGCATCGAACAACGAGCAATACGCGCGCCATTGTTAGTGTGCATTCAGCTGTGTACCGAGAGAATGGGCATAGTTGTTCGATGCTATGACGGGCAGGAAGTGCGATTTATCAGGCACTGACTTGGTACAAATTGACAAAAATGGGAGCCTGACATGGTCTCACTTCAGACGTCCTAAAACAAAAGCTACTCGTCCAAAATTACTGTTCTTGGTATCGTTTTTCATTGGAAAAGACACACTATGAGATGGACATAATCATTTTGTTACTTCATTTTGGTAAGTGCCCCGTTCCGTTTTGTTGGGGCCACCCTGTATTGGAAGATCAATAACTTCGGAACGCAACTACTCCCCTATCTATATAGAACATTCCACACAAAATGACAAAGGATGAAAGGAATAAAACTGTATTTAATACTGATATACCGTGCCTCTAATCTGTTTGGGCACGACAATGCATGACACTGCAAAAGAAAGGTCATAATAAGATTCCAAGGCGATGTGAACTAAGCATGTTTATGTTTATTGTTTATACTATTAATGATGAATGCAAATTAAGTAAAATGTTTCTTTCATCCATACACCGTTGAACATTAGTATGTAAAAGTGCAATTGCAAAGGTTTCATTTATTGATGTTTGTTTCCTAAAACAGGAATTTTTACGACCCCCTTGCGAGCTACCATACTATACTGGTGTTAAATTGCCCTTCACATTAGCTGCAATATCTGTCAACAACAGCTCTGTAATACGATATTCGTTTGTCATGCTTTTGCTGTTTGAACTCGCTCTAAATAATGTTTCCCACATTCTCTACTCCCCCCCCCCCCCCCCCTCCCCACACTGGCCCGCCCCCTCTCACCTCACGCCCACATTACAATTATTTTGTGAATACGGGTTTTTTCCTCTTTTCGGTTATGACTAGTAAAGTGCGTGGAGTAAACATATTATCTTCAAAATATGTTTTCCTAAACAGATGCAGATGCACTCGATCATCATCCTCAGTCTGTGACGATTGCTAATTTTCATACGAATTGCCATGAACTTTTCATTTTCATTTTGATCAATACCTTGTCCTTCAAGGCTCAGAGGTAAGAACCTCGGGCTCTTGACCGGGAGGCTGTAGGTCCGAGCCCCGCCCGGGTAATAAAAAAAGAATTGTTAAAATCTTACCTACAAACTTATAGCCCGAGGTGCGACAGTAAAACGGGGTGTGGAACTTCAACAAAGTAGTGCTACCACTGGTACTTTGTATAGCCAGATAACTAGACCCATACGTAGTTCTCACTACTTATAGTGGTCTATACTCGGAGAGGATCCTGAGTTTAACTTGTTTGTGATCTTGATCTTAATGGGGAAAAAAGGATTACTTTCTTTTTTCTGTAGAGAAGCGCTGACAACAATCTTAGTAAAAGGTGACTTTGCTAGATTATAATTATACATAATATATGTCTATTTTCTTCTCCTTTCCACAGGAATGCGTTCTCTAAACCCTGCTGATCAACACATTCACATTTATCCTATAACACGAGGGTTATAGAACGTGCCCAAACGACTTAGATGACGTCGTGGAACGCTGAATGCAACTTTAAGCCACTGCATGCGGGGACCTGGTCGAGTATGTATCATCTCTGTGGGAATGTCTTTATCTGGGAACAAACAGGTTAAAGGTAACTTGGTAAACATGGTAAAGATACATGTTTTTTTAATACAAAGTTAATACAAAATCACTTTCGTAGATACCTCAGATATTTAATGGAGGGGAATAAAAGGTTGTCATTATTACTTATTACATTACGATTACTACTATTATTATGATTGTTGTTGTTGTTATTTTTTTATCATTATTATTATTATTATAAGTAGTAGTAGTAGTAGTTGAGGTAGCAGTAGTAGCAATAGTAGTAGAAGTAGTAGTAGTAGTAGTAGTAGTAGTAGTAGTAGTAGTAGTAGTAGTAGTAGTAGTAGTAGTAGTAGTATAGTAGTAGAAGTAGTAGTAGTATTAGAAGTAGTAGTAGTAGTAGTAGTAGTAGTTGAGGTAGCAGTAGTAGCAGTAGTAGTAGAAGTAGTAGTAGTAGTAGTAGTAGTAGTAGTAGTAGTAGTAGTAGTAGTAGTAGTAGTAGTAGAAGTAGAAGTAGTGGTAGTAGTAGTATATAGTAGTAGTAGTAGTAGTAGTAGTAGTAGTAGTAGTAGTAGTAGTAGTAGTAGAAGAAGTAGTAGTAGTAGTAGTAGTAGTAGTAGTAGTAGTAGTAGTAGTAGTAGTAAGCAAATAATTACCGTTGGTAAAGGCGATGGCACAATCTATCACTTCCGAGGCAATCTGGATGTAGCTATCTTTCCGAAGCGAAGCTGAGGAAAGATAGCGTATACATTCAGATCGCCGAGGAAGTGATAGTTTACCATAGCCTGAAACCAAAAGGTGATTATTTGCTTTATATTCCTCATCTTCTAGATCTTCTAGATCTAGTACTAGTCTACTGTTACTGTGTTACTAGGTTTGATCTACTTACCAATATGTTATTCCATGACAATTCCATAACAGTTCAACATGCAAATTCTTTTCACCCCTGTTCGCATAATTGGTCATAATGTCGATGAAATTGAAAACTTTACGTTGTAGTCCACAAGGAGAGTCCTGGACCTGGTCTAGACTAGACTGTCTTGAATCGTGTTCATGCCGGTTTCACTGACAGGTATATGATGTTTTACATTGGCTTTCTCCTCTTCCTTGAGTTTCCGAAGAACAGTTTTGAACACTCGACCAGGTTTCGCAAAGTTGGTATCCTTGATAATGTCTATGTCTCGCAAATTCCAAAAATGTCACTGCAGACCACATACCTCAAAGCTTGTAGAGATTTCTTACTGTATGACCCACCATTTCGCGATTTCACACCAGCATACAATCTCCCCAACACTTGGTCTAGCGATTTCAAGTCCATGTCAGACAGTTTGTCAAAATGTATGATTCCAGCATCGCAATAATCTTGGATCACCGTGACTTTCAGGCTGAACTTAAGTTGTCGCTTTGTATTTTACTTTCACTCTCAAGTAAAAACTTGTCCATTTAATCCTCATCAAAAAACTCAAACCTTACGTTTGTGGCCGCCATTTTAGTAGAGCAACAGAACGAGCAATTAACAACAAACGGTGTAATCAGTATAGGGTGTAATGTACGATACGTATGTACAGTGCATAGCGTGCAGTGTACTACCGTATGCACAACGAATACAATTAAATTTGTAATTCGCGCGCATAGAGTTATCGCGCCGGTACGGAATTTGAGTGGCCACACACTCCACGTTAAATTCAATGCAACCGCGGAGTGTAGATAGTACTTTACCAATTATCTAGTGAGTGCAACGCACTTTCGCCCAAGATATCTACACAGTGTAACGAAGTTTTCTTAAACTATGTTTCATCACGTGATTAGCTTTTGACCAATCGTAGAGCAAGATTCTTAGTATGTGGAATATAATAGTATATAGTAGTAGTAGTAGTAGTAGTATTAGTATTAGTAGTAGTAGTAGTAGTAGTAGTAGTAGTAGTATATAGTAGTAGTAGTAGTAGTAGTAGTAGTAGTAGTAGTAGTAGTAGTATATAGTAGTAGTAGTAGTAGTAGTAGTAGTAGTAGTAGTAGTAGTATATAGTAGTAGTAGTAGTAGTAGTAGTAGTAGTAGTAGTAGTAGTAGTAGTAGTAGTAGTAGTAGTAGTAGTAGTAGTAGTAGTAGTAGTAGTAGAAGTAAGAAAATACTTTAATTTCTTGCAATTAGTTGAAAATATCACGTTCTGAAAATAATGCACAGTACGTAACAAAAAATATATATTAGGATATAACGCATCTGTTACACCCTGGTGACTTTTATGGTAGCTTTTAATTCTCATGTTCATTCATAAAGTAAAATGTGTAGCATGTAAAAGTTAATATATTTTTGAGAAGTGCGAGTCATTACAAATATTTCATGCATAACTTATTGATAATATTTTGTGTGTGATTGTAAAAGCGGTATTGTTCAATTATATATTTACACTGTCAACTTCAACGAAGATGTTCGAAACATTAATTCCAAAATAATAGGTTGAAATTGGGTAAATACAACTTGTTATGTGTGCATGACATGCTGTAATGCCTCGTAATGCCATTAAACTAGAAAACGTTGCTCCACAAATGCGGCAATGTGATACACTCTAGAGCTAAATCAGATGACACAATGAACTCCAACAGGTGATTCAAGACTTTTCAAGACTGTTACAGTCCCGAAGAATTCGTTGATTTGAACAAACAGGTGTGCTATATGTTTATATCGTTCATATAATGATTATAGGACACAACACATTTAACGAATATTGTGTAGCTCACGTTTCATTTTCTTTCGATTTTTCAATTGTCTTTTATAATGAGGTCTTAATGATTTACAACAATGAAATTCGATAACCATTATCCGTATAGCCAGCTTTCTTACATGGCATTCCAGGATTAGAATAAATATGTTCGCAATTAGTTGTTTTGTGATAATGCACTTAAAGTAATGAATTATAGATTAATCTCTCTCCTAACCCATTTGTCTCATTGTAGGTTGCTGGTTATACACACCAAGTCTGTCTCCCAAGTCTGTTTTCCCGATGACAACTCGCTGTTACCATGGTAACGACCATACCAGGCGATGCTAACTCAACGCTAGGGACATCCAATATATTCGCCATGTCTAGCTCTCAGACCTTCACGACTGAGACCGCGAACTCCATAATCCCTACTTCTGTGATCATCGACTACGAACCTTTTCCAGAGCCGGACATCGTCCCTATCATCGTGCTGACGTTGCTAGCTCTATGTGGCGTCTTTGGAAATGCCCTGGTCATTGTTGCAGTGTACAAGACGCGCGCTCTGCACACAGTGACCAACCACTTCATTGTGAGTTTGGCCTGCGCGGATCTCTTCGTCAGTGTCTGCATCATGCCGTTCGCCGTCGTCACCCAAGGTTTGGGAGGTCACTGGCTTTTTGGGCAGGTGTTCTGCTCCGCATGGTCGTCTCTAGATATCCTGTCCTGCACGGCATCCACGCTCAACCTGTGCGCCGTCAGTGTTGACCGCTACATTGCCATCACCTCGCCACTAAAGTATCATACGTCCATGACGCGTACGCGTGCGCTGGTTATTATTGCTGTCGTTTGGGTGTTCTCAGCAGTTCTCGCCACTACCCAGCTAATCTGGAAATTGTTCATTGGGCAGACGACCGAGATACGACCAGGCTTTGAGATCTGCATCTACGCTTTGGACAGAACATTCCGCATGTACGCAGCGTCGTCTTCTTTCTTCATCCCGCTCACGGTGGTCTGCGTCATCTACGCGCGTATCTTTCGAGTTGCGTACAAACAGGCGCGTCAGATCCGCGCAACGCACGACCAGTTACAGAATGCGCGACCATCGCGTGGAAGACTGAACTCGCACGACGTCGCGGATAACGCGATCGCGAACAACAACTCCATCGCAATGTCCAAAACCGCGCGCAACAAATCGTCACCTCGCCTGTCTACGGACTACGGTATCGCGGCTGCGCGCGAGGTGTTCACGCACCGCAACTCTCGGGAGACGAAGGCCTTCAAGACAGTTGCAGCGGTGCTCGGCGCGTTTATCGTCTGCTGGATACCATTTGCTGTGACGTTTGTCGTGGAGGCGTATTGCACCGGCTGCCACCTGCCACGCGCTATGGTAGACACCTTCCTCTGGCTAGGCTACATTAACAGCGTAGTCAACCCCATCATCTATGCGTTCTTCAACAGGACATTCAGAGCATCCTTCATCAAGGTATTGGGTCTTCAGAAAAAGTCAAGTTGCTGCGGACATCCCTTTGATGAGGACGATTACAGGTGAACATTTCTGGCCTAAATAAAGGACTTTATGATAGGAGGCTAATTTATTATGCTGTAACGCACAACACGCAATGGTATGGTCCTCACCCCCCGTGTCACTATGGGCATGGGTATGGGTGACCCACACCATGTTTCATAGTAAATGTATAGGTCTAACCATGGGTCTAACATATTTGTTGGCTGAATGTCAAAACGACTCGTGAAAGGCTATAACCTTTGCAGTACTGTGCTATATAATATATAATGCTGATGACACAGCTCTTGTTTGCAGAGAGGAGCTCATTGACTAATTGAACCGCATTACAAATGCAAGTGAAGATAAAGACTTCTACTTAACACCAAGAATACACAAATAATGGTTGTTGATAGAGACAGCAACAACGTAGATGGAAAGAAGATCGAAGTGGTCAAACCAGTTTGAGTACCTGCATGGGATCCATTAACCATTAACAAAGGAGAGCGTATCACAATCAGTAGAGAGATAAGACGAGGCTGACAATGAAATGGCACGACCAACAGTACAGAGCATGTCTCACATCTGGAAGAGCCAATGCCTTTCACTCAGCCTGAAGGCAACCTATATATATGGATGCATGTGAGTCTTGGGCCATGTCGATTATGACGGAAAATGAATTGACGCTTTTGAGATGTGGTTCTACAGAGCTAGAAGGCTCTTACAGGTGTCATGGGAAAACAAAAAAGATAAATATTTGGATTCTAATCAAAATTGGTACAGATTTAGTTACCAGAAGGGGAATTATGGAAATAAAACTTGAGTTCTTTGAAGGCTACTCCAAAGAGCAATTGAAGGAAATCCCACCATATATGCTCAAATAAATGAAAACAGAGGAAAATCAGAAAATGCAAGTTCTTTATCTAGCCTTAGAGATGATCTGCCGTAACACGTTTTTGATAAATAACCAATTATATGCACAATTGGGTTGAACATTATTTTGCAGAACTTTTACAATTCTTATTCGAAACTTACAATACAATGCATTTAAATGTTCCTTATCAAGCTTCGTGATAAATACTATTCAATAAGTTAAATTTAAAGTCCTTCGTTAGTTAAAGTTTTGGCGGCGCCTATCTTAGATTCATTAGCCCTAGGCAACACGTCTACTTTAAGTAGTAAACGTTTAGTTACAGAAAGGGGGTAGTCCTCTGGTAACTCCGCATGTTTAACTTTCCCTTCTCCATTATAATATAAATGCCATGCGCCTGGCTAGAAGGCTGAAGGTATACCATTTTGTAGGTCTTTGGTTTGACCCGGACAGGGTTCGAACCCGGGACATCCCGTGCATGAGGCGGACACTCTAACTGCTAAGCCACCATGCACTATTCAATGACATACTATTCAATGCAATATATCAATTCTGAGTACAGACAAATCTAGATGAGAAACGGGTGTATAATTTATAAAGTACCATTGAACTTATTTCAGAGTGTATCCCTTTTCTGTTTTGATAAGAGACAAAGATGTCACTCTTCTCAAATGATGATAAAATTATGATTACTGTATCAAGCATTCACAAGACTATATCTGACATGTTTTTTTTAATGATTCTACTAAGTTAAAAAGATGTTCAAACCTGGGTAACATTGATTTCCATGACGGTAACGTATAGTATATTATGTTTCCATGAAGGTAACGTATGTTTCCTCCTTGGCTATACATGTCTTGGCAATTGCGCATATATTAAACCATATTTGTCTCTGGGTATCAAAAACGGACTTATAGGGTGGAATTCACAAAGTAGGTTCGTGTAAACCATGGATTAAACCATGGTCTACATCTATATGAAGTGCCAGTTGTAAACTGATGGAGAAAGAATGTAAACTCCTTACTTGTTAACAATGTTGATGCTACACATTTTACTAAAGGCACCAAATAAATGTTTGTCTTCTGATGGTAAAATTGGGTGGTTAACAAGCACTAATTGTCATAATTAGAAATTTCAATATTTTGTACTTGTCTACCAGCAGTACTCCAGATGTAAACCATTGTTTAAACCATGGTTTACACAAACCTCCTTTGTGAATCTTCCCTCAATAGCATTTCGAATCCCTCGGAGAGGAACATTCTGTGATATTCCCTCCACCACCAGTTAACATCTGTATAATATTAGGCCTTCAATATGCTACAAAATCGTCATTCGTATAAAATGTATGATTAACGAGTACATGTTTTTTTTTCATAATAATGCACAACATGCTAGTTCACGTAAGATTTTGTCTTTTAAAATGTCTTGCACATTCCAATTGGAAAACTAAGTCACAATATAATGCAGAAACTATAAGAAACATCGTTCAAAGAAAACAGAACATTTATGATTGTGTGTGTTGAGGTTTAAACCATGAAAGTGTTGGTACTAAAATAAATGTAACGTATGTTTCCGTCTTGGCAGTGTAACAAACATTCAGTTGTCGGGACACATTTTTAAAGGCATCGATCGGCGTGGCGTATATGTGTGTGTGTCTTTACGTGTGTGTCTTTTTAAAGAAGGTCTTAAAACATTTTGGGTTTGGCCCCTATTTTTGTAAATGGATTGATGTCTTATATAAAAACGCTATAAGCTGTGTTATGTATCTGTGTATGGTGGTCACTCTACATGCTCGACGGGCTATTTTGATGTTGGAAAAGGGTACAACGAGATCTCCTCATTTGTTTTTTTATTAGTTATAGAAATGATGTTTTTAGCAATTCATGACGAACGTAATATAAGAGTTTTTTTTATTTGGGAATGTGGAAGTAAAATTGGTTATGTATGCAGATGATATGACTCTATTTTTAAAAGATATTACTGACATTGATAAGGTTGAATATTTGTTGGATTTGTTGTATGGAATTTCAGGATTAAAGATAAATAAAGAAAAAATAAAATTATGAAATTGGATCCTTGTAGGAATATAAATTAATATTTTTCGTTGGGGAGAGAGGTTTCGTTTATTAAAGTACTTGGGGGTTTATTTTTCTTAAGATTTGAAGATACAGGAAGAGGTGAATTATAAAGAGATACTTAGTAAAAATTAAAATATTATTAGGTTGGTGGAAACAACTGGACTTAACTTTGTGTGGTAAAATACAATTGGTGAAGGTATTTTCAATATCTAAATTGATATTTGTTTCATCCATAATGATAGTACCAAATCGGGTATTTAAAGAAATTGAGAAAAATTGTTATGATTTTATTTGGAGAGGACACGATCAAATAAAAAGGAACATTATTTTGAATAATGAACAGGGTGGCCTGAAAATGTTGAATTTTAAGTACATGATATGGGCACAAAGAGTGATGTGGATTAAAAGACTTATCTATGGAAATGGTGAAATTAAGTGGGAAAAATAGTTTGACTATATATTTAAACCAATTGGTGGGAAGCTGATATTGTAGTGTATTTATTCGAGAAATTCAAATTAGGTCACCTTTATTTTATTTAGAATATATAAATATTTGGAATATTTTAAGAGAAAAACAGTCCATTGTGGAAGTAAATGAAGTACAGAATCAAATGATATTTAATAATGTGAAGGCCCAGTCCCATATTCACGGCGACTCGCAACGATTTGGCATTCGTGGAGAAAATCGCTTAGGTCGTATTGCATCGTTGTACATCGTATCTGTTCTTTCCACAAAAAAACCCGTTGCGCATCGTGAAGAAAATCGTGAAAGCAGGGCCAAAACCGCCGTCTTAAACTGTTTAAAACAGTTGCCGCGCCAACACGATTCAAAATCGTAACAAGATGCCGTTACGAATTCGTGTCACACCGTTGTAATTCGTTCTGACTCGTACCGCGTCGTTGCACAAATCGTCGCTTTCCGTTCTGGTTCGTATTATGTCGCGGCGATTTGGAATGAGGCGAACTGCAATGAATCAGTACGACTCAGAACGGTTTATAAAGTCACAGCACGTGGCATACGATGACTGCGCGGAAAACACAACGTAGACGGAGAATTTCCCTTCGAATCGAGTCAGGTCGTCCTGTAATCGTCTGTTCTACCTCGCCGAACAAGAACCACAATGTCCCAGTCACACATTCCCGTACAGTATTCCCGTTAGAGGCAGAGCTGTAATAGTTGATCTGCCTTCCTTTAATGCGGCGTTCCCACTGTCGTGCGATCCGTTACGAACGCCACGATTGGCCATTCGTAGCTGATCGTGGAACTTCTCGGAAATTTCAGGTGTGGATACGAGGTGATGCGAGTCGATACGTTCTGGTGCGATCTGTTGCGCTTGGATGCGATATGGTCACGATTTCAGGTGACACGATCTGTCACGATCTAGTCTCCCGTTCAGATACGATCATATACGTTCCGATAGGATTGTCCCGATTGAGTCTACGATTGGGTCTCGATGTGACACGATCATCACGATCGGGGTCCCCGATCTGGGACGATCGGGTGCGTGCAGATACGTTCGGATACCTTCCGATACGTTCATCACGAACCGACGCGCTCTGTTGCGATAGGATACGATTGTGTTCGCGATGTCTTTCACGATGAGGATCGAGAGTGATCACGATTTGAGCTACGATTGGACCCCGACGGATATACATAATCAGCCCGACTGACCATGGACTTTATTGTTTCTTGAACAGTTCTACAGAGTGAACACTACAACCCACAACCATTGATGATGGCAGAAGTTGAGGATGATGACAACGTGACATTTTGCAGTATTACTGTATGCTCACATTATCGCCAGGGAGGAATAAGCCGAGCAGCAGCCAGACCCGCCACAACCCAACCACATAGGGCCAGGAGAGCTGCAGTCAGGCAGTCCTGATTGCGACCATGGCTCACAGAGGAGAGGAGAGGGGACAACATCTTGGCCAGTTCTCCAGCCTCCTAGACACCCAATTGAGGCTGGAAGATCAAGTAGCGTTCTACAAATACACAAGGTTAACACCACAGCTCTTCGGTGAAGTCTTGCAGAGGGTGGCCCCAGCAATCGAGAGGGAACTCACCAGTTGCAGGCAACCCCTCTCACCTGGACTGACTGGCAGTGACATTGAGGCACCTTGTCACTGGAAACAACTATCGGTCCCTTGCGTATACCCTCAGGTGTGAAGTGTCCATCATCTCAGAGATGGTTCCAGAAGTGTGCCAGGCAATTATGCAGGCGTACAAAGATGAGGTGTTTATCCTACCTGATGACCACCAAGACATGCCCTTCTTCATCCTGGGGGATGACGCCTTCGCACTCAGGAACTACCCCATTAAGCCATGCGGCACTTGCTGCTGCTGCTGCAAAGGAGGCGACATTTCTGGCATCCACCGTCTCAATGTGAGGGATAAAAAAAGAGAACTTCTCCCACACCCACTTCTGTGTACTATATTTTAATCTTGGCAGCCTGTGCAGCCCAGAGATCCTCCTTCTTGGTGACATCTTTGAAACTCGCAAGGCGTTTGCTGTAGAGGACCTCATTTCTCATGTGGAACTTAATGATTCCCTCCTTTTGCTCTTCAGTAAAGGCAGGTACTATTTTCTTTCTCTTGGCTTTCTGGGTGGGTAGTCTCCTCTGCCTCCTATGGTGCCGGCTCTGGCTGGACTGGTTCAGGCTCAGGGGGTAGAACAGTCTGGCCCTTTCCCTTCTTGCGTCTGGTACCCTTGGGTGGCATCTCTCAAAGGCTCCACAAATTACTAGCAAAAGCAAGTTGACAGTAAATTTAGATGTGCTCTCTTCAAGTGTACATCGCTGAATGAGGCGCATTCAATCTTTTCCTGTATATACTGTATATGGGCGCGAGAACTCCGTAACAGATCGTGAACGTCCGTGAAAAAGCGTGACTTCTCGTATCTACTCGCATTTACTCGTATCTACTCGCATTTACACGCATCTACTCGTATCTGCTCGTGAGTCATTCGTGTCAGGTCGTGAGCAATGGTACCCGACAGAGCGTCACAGATCGTGACAGATCGTGGGAGATCGCATCACATCTCAACAGAGCGTGGTGTTTGTCTTGTCCAAGGTTGATCCCGATCACCACGATTTGGAAGCACGATTAGATGCGCTTTGTTACGATCCAATACGATCCAATACGATCCGATGCGATGATGACGATTAATAATTAATCGTGTTGATCGTAGAAAATTTTTGAACCGTTCCAAAAATGTCCTACGATCACCACGATTGCCACGACTGACCTTACGATCTGATAATATCTGATACGATCACCACGATTACTTCACGATCAGTTACGAATGGCCAATCGTGGCGATCGTAACTAATCGCACGACAGTGGGAACGCCGCATAAGTGATGGGGAAAACAAGAACTGCCACGTATTGCTACGATATTGCCACCGGTTAGCCTCGTTTCATTGCATTCTATAAAATTCCAACATGTGGCTCTAACGGGATCGGCTTTACAGGACTATGTGACTGGGGCATTAGCGATTGTGATACGACTCACAACGAATAACAACGATTGTGATCAAATCGTTGCGGCATGGCGACAGTTTTAAACTGGTTCAAAACTGTCGTCGTGCCTTCACGATTCACGGCGTTCTTCGCGATCGCAACGGTTTGTAGAACGAATTGCAACGACTCACAACGACCTAAGCGATTTTCTCCACGAATGCTAATCCGTTGCGATTCGCCGTATAAATCGTGGGACCGCAACTTTTTTTCTGCAACGATTTTTCTACCGTGATGGTTGAAGACAAAAGAAGGACGAACTGACTCGTCGAGCAAAGACGAAGAACGACTATTCGTTCTGAGTCGCCGTACAATTTTTCCAAATCCGTTGTTAAACCGTGGCTAAATCGAGTCGATTTGATATAGTAAGTCGTTGCGAGTCGTTGCGAGTCGCCGTGAAAACCGTGAGTATGGGACTGAGCCTTAAGTGTTTGTATTAGGGGAAAACCGATATTTGATCAACAATTATTCCCTGCAAACATTTTTCAAGTGAAGCATTTGATATACAAGGAGGGACGATTGAGATCATTTAAATTTTTTTTTAAATAAAGGTCTCAATTCTAGGGATTTATTTTTAATTAATGAGATTAATTCTTTATTGCCAGTCCATTGGAAAATTAAGCGAAAGATGATAATGAGCAAATATATAATAGTGTTGATTATTATATACTTTCTTTTAAGATTGATGATACAAACATTTTGAAGGATTGACCTCTAAAACATGTTGTTATAATATATATATTAAAGGAATAGGAGAATCATTTAGTTTTAAACAACGGATTTTTTTTTGTTTTAATAATAATTTGTTAGAAATTGGAAAATGCTTTTTGTACTCTTGATGGAAGACTACAAGAATTCCAATATAAACTTTTGCATGGGATTATTTATTGTAAGGACAAATTGCACCAGTTTGGAATGATATTGTCCAATGTATGTTCCTTTTGTAAGAAAGAGATATAAACATATTTGCATATATTTTGTGATTGTCCATGTGTAAGATAATTATGGAAAGAAATATGAAACCAATTGGATTTGAACCAATTGCAACATATACAGTGGATTGATATTTTGATTGGTGTTAGAGAAAACGCATGGAATGATAATGCAGTACATTATTTAATTATACTTATTAAATACATGATATATAATAGTATAAAGAGTATAAAGGAATGGAATATGAACAAGCTTTGGTTTTAAATAAAATAGGTATACATTGAAAAAAAATGGGAACATTTGCAATTATAATTTAAGAGAGGTTAGAAAGAATGCGCCACAAATTCATGAATGGTAACATTATTTTATGTTTTGTTCTTTTTCTGTTTTAATTTGTCTATTTTGATATAACTTGAATGTAGAGCCATGTGGCGTTCGTCACCCATCAACTTAAAATTATTCTTCATTCAAATTGTATTGTATTGAATATTATCATGTAGTAACTATGATGATATTTATTTTATTTAACATTATTTCTATAATTTCTATGAAATGCCATAAAAACATATTGAATGAAGAAATACAAAAAATTATAAAAAAGTGCGTAGCCTATGTGTGTGTGTGTGTTTGTGTATGGGTGTATGTGCGTGTGCGTGTGTGTGTGTATGTGTGTATGTACGGTGCTCATGTGTGTGTGTGTGTGTGTGTGTGTGTGTGTGTGTGTGTGTGTGTGTGTGTGTGTGTGTGTGTGTGTGTGTTTGTGTGTGTGTGTGTGTGTGTGTGTGTGTGTGGGTGTGTGTGTGTGTGTGTGTGTGTGTGTGTGCGCGTGTGTGTGTGTGTGTGTGTGTGTGTGTGTGTGTGTGTGTGTGTGTGTGTGTGCATGCGTTGCTTGTTTGGCAAAAAGGAACGGTAAACTGAGGGAACTTGTGAATGAGGTACCATTTTTAGAAGAATTCCCCCCTTCTGTTTTTTCCTATGATCACATGATCTGACTTACAGACTTGTTTTACATTAATTTCTCAATGATGAACATTATAAAACACCTTTCCCCTCTTAGATTAAAGGGATCTAGTAACTTTGTTGGCAAGTGCAAAATAGTGATGAGTGTTTAATAAAAATGTGTATTGGAGTGATTTGTATGTCCACAAAGTAATATGTGAAA
Organism: Echinarachnius parma; assembly: GCA_037951105.1. NCBI lineage: Eukaryota > Metazoa > Echinodermata > Echinoidea > Clypeasteroida > Echinarachniidae > Echinarachnius > Echinarachnius parma. The sequence goes on along the minus strand of JBAMJV010005142.1, from coordinate 39,428 downwards.
ATTTGGCTGAAATATGAGCAAAAATGCAAATTGATATTCACTAACACATTGTACTTACTTTGTACATGGCATGAAATTATCCCGTAGACAATTCATATTTGAACACTTCAATCGTAAATATCTTTTGAACGAAATGGAAATTGGAAAAACCGAAACCAGTCCCGTGCTTTTATTGTTAATTATGATGAGGTATGAGAGAACCACTAGAGTTCCAAGTAAGTTTTGAGGATTTGGACAATGTTACTTAGTTAATACAATCATAATCAAATTTCCTGGTAAAAGTTTAGCATTAACAAACTTTCTGGTAACCTCATCATAGCAAAGTGACCTATATTGCATGGGCAACTTTCAGTCGAAGGTCACAGACTTTTGGCAAATTTACATCTAGAGAGGGCGGCAAACAAATTTTGATGAATTTATAACGTTGAATAGAAAATCTAAATTTGCTCAAACTTTCACTGTCGGGTCTCTAAATGTGCTCTCCAGAAGTTCACAGTATTATACGGGGATAATCTCTCTTGTGAAATGTTCTCTCTTTCCAAAATTTTCAGTGGATCACTTTCACTGTTTTCATTATTTATTTATTTTGTTATTGACTGTAATCAGTGGCGTATCGTGGTCGGACTGATTTGGGGGGGGGGGGGGGGGGGGGCACGCAAAATTGGTTGGGGCACACATTTTGTATTTCATTGGTTCTTCGAAAAATGTCGCCTTATGTTTCCTTTTGTTTTGTTTTTTCAAAATTATTGTGTGGGTTTCCTCTTTGGGGGACGCATGTATATTATCTTAATCATAATATTAAGTACTCCTAAATGGAAAGAGTCCGACGGTGAATTTTTCAATGATAAAGAAATGTTTGTTAAAATTGAAACAAAAACCAGATCAATACTTGAAACATGCAGGCATTTTCAGTAATATTTTTTCTGATAAATTAAGTCAACTTACAATGCGCTTGCTGAAAGAAGAAAATGTAACAAGTACATAACACATTTCCTGTCATAAAAAAACAACTCATGAACCAAAATATTCACCATGTCTCTGAAGTTTGAACAGTTGGGTTTCTGACAGTAGCCTACCACTTCAGATTGCCCTTATCAATCATGCGTGTTGCTTGAATTATCTTCATGGTGTCATACGGAAGACAAGGATATGAGTTTTCTAGTGATGTGTACAATATTTCTTAATCATTGAGAAATTAACCGTCAAACGTGGGTTTCATTTGTTAGGGGCACTCTCTGTATATAAAACAAAGCGTAGGGCCTTGAGTAAAGACTACATTATTAGTAGAGGCTGCCGCGGGAATTTGAGATGTGTCCACTTTTGTGTTGATTATTACTTTTTATTGCTCAAATTTCGAAATGAGTTTGTCAATTGATGATGAAGTTTCGAGTGAAGAGGAGGAGGAGGTTGAAATGACAGCCGCAGATGTGCTACAAAAGTTGGAGGAGGTAATTACAAATTGTCATTTTATCAGCTATTGCTGGTGGCTGCACTGTGCACCGATGTTTCGATCGGTGGCTCAGTTCGCTTCGCCCCGGAGCTCTGGCGGGCCGGGGCTCTCAAACTCGACCTCGACTCAGCTCAGCTTAGCCTCAGTCGGGCCGAGCAGCTTTTTTTTCCTTCAATCTCCACAATATTGGTTTCTCTCAATTACTTCTTTTCCATCCAGGATTTAAGTCATTTAACCATATTCTAAAAACACTTGTCTTGACTCTTAATAATTGAGTCTTGACCTGTGCTGGAATTCTTGATGATCATGTCTTTGATGTCTGATCTTAAGACTTAATTAATCTTATATTATAATTATTGATGAATGATGATTTTGGTTTCGTAATTCGTCTTTTTGATTATTATTAATTTCCAATTAAGTCAAGAATACTGAATAGATTATGTGGTTATCCTGGGTTTTAGTGTGCTAAATTATTTTTGTTCGCTAATAAAGTTATTACTCATGAAAAAAAAAAAATCTGGTGTGCACGAAATCGCGAAACTTATCATTATCAATCAAGCCTCTTTAGACTTGATATGGCTAATTAATAGTAATACTAATTGTGCACCCCCCCCCCCCCCCCCTTTCCAAAATTATTCACATCACATCACATCATATCAGGGTACGGAAAAGAAGGATGACTCCTGTAGACTTTCCGGTCTTCTCTACGTTGATTGTTGCTACTGTACGTCTATTATAAACTTCAGTTGCGCATGCATTGAGCCGGATCGGCTGTTTTGAATCTTTGATTCCACCAATGTTTATCCAAAAGAGTCTTAAAATTATCAACAGTTTTTGCTTCAACGACTTTCTCTGGCAAGCTATTCCAGTCTAATACCACCCTCTGACTAAAAGATTTACTTCTAATGTCCAATCTTGATCTCTCCTTATAAATACAGTTTGTGTGCATGCCCCCTAGGCCTAGTCACTAGTGGTTGCATGAATTGCTGGAGTGAAGAAAAGTTCACTGGAGATTCCAAGCTTCCCATTCATCAGTTTGAATACTGTAATCATATCACCACGCCGTCTTCGATAATGCAAGGAGTGCAGGTTGAGACATTCCAAGCGTTGCTCATATTCCATTTGACGGAGATCTGGTGGCTCCTCTCTGAACTTTTTCTATTTTGTCCGCATCAAGCTTGTATCTTAAGTGCCAAAGTATATTTCCATACTCTAAGTGTGGTCGTACAAGTGTGGTGAAGAGTATTGGCAACATCTCTATGGTTATCTCTGAAAATGTCCTTTTAATCATTACTAGGATCTGATTAGCTTTTAGTACAGCCAATGACACATGTTGATGGAAGTCCATTATCACCCCAAGATCCTTCTCTTGTCTTGTCTCTTCCAGTTCTGCATCATCCATGACGTAACTGTATCTCGGGTTGTTTCTCCCGAAGTGCAGAACTTTACACTTTCAAACATTGAATTTCAGTTGGCAAGATTTGGACCATTCCACTGCCTTTTGTAGATCTTCCTGGAGTGACTCCTTTTTAGTAATCGAGCTAACATCACCAAAAATCTTTGTATCATCAGCAAATATGTAGATGTTATTGAAGATCTGTAGCATCCGGGAGGTCATTAATGTATATTAATTAATATTTCTTTTAACAAATTGTTTGAATGGTTCATATTGTAAATCTTGCTTTCATTACTCATCTTCTATGTGTGTGTTATTTTTGTTATGCCAATCTGGCGTTAATGTAAATAGTTGTAATTATGCTTTTGTAATGTTTGTTTAATGTTTTTATTGTATATGAATTGTTGAAATCATGTATTTTTTTAATTTGAATTTGAATCAGAATAAATGCTAAAAAAAATAAATTAAACTTTGCCAGTCAACACCTCTACACATGCACATGTGCATTGTGAAGTAGTCCTTCATGGACGCATGTGCGCGGGTTTAAAGGGATCTAGTAACTTTGTTGACATGTGCAAAAAGTGATGAATGGTTGATGCAATATATATTATTGTTATCTCATATGTCCACAGGGTATTGTGTGAAAATTCCAAGTCAAATGGACATTGCATGGCCAAGAAATGAGCGAAAATGCAAAGTGATATTCAATAACTCACTGCAATCACTTTGTACACAGAAGAAAATCTGAATACTTCGATCGTACATATCTTTGTAACGAAAGGGAAATTTGAAAAACCGAAACCTGTCCCATGATTTTATTGTTAATACGAATACAACAAGGTATGAGGGAACCGCTAGAATGAAAAATTTATTTTGAGGATTTGGACAATGTTACTAAGTCCCTTTAAAGTGACACAATGGATAATGGCTATTGACCTCCTTGTTTGAGGGGGTTTAATTAAAAATTAACAGAGAATGGGACTTCTGTCGGTAGGGAGGGGAGAAGGGGGAGGGCATAATAATGTTTATAGATGGCTGGCTAGGGCCTAGGGTAGCCAAAGGGGGGGGGGGGGGGGTGGATACGGGGATAGGATATAAAGGAGTATGTTACCTCCTTGGTTTTATGGTTTTAATTAAATATGAACAGAGAATGGGACTACTGTCTGGAGGTTAGAAAAATTTCAGTTATTTATTTGATCTGATAATTGTTTCCCTGTTTGAATTGACCAATTCATTATATTGTATCTATATTTAAGGTATGGCTGAATGAGAAGTTTGCACCAAACCTTTTGGAAAGCAAAGCTGAGATTGTGGAGTGCATGTTAGAGCAGATACAGCAGATGGAGGAGAACATCAAACGATGCAAGAGGGGAGACTTCCGCATCATTGTACACAGGATGGAGGTAAGCAGACCATATATGCCTATAATAATTAGATCTCTAAAGCTCCCTCATATGTCTTTCTATGTCCTCTTTCCGTTGGTGTAAAAAGGGAGGATGGGGGAGTAATGTCTGTAGCACCTGCTGCGGAGTGCATGTTAGAGCGCATACAGCAGCTGGAGGAGAACATCAAATGGTGCAAGAAGAGAGACTTCTGCATCATTGTACACAGGATGGTATTAACCAGGGGGCTGTCACTCCGTCTCCATCACAGCAAACACCTTTTTATGCCTCCGTAACGAAGTTGCCGGAGGCATTATGTTTTCGGGTTGTCCGTACGTACGTACGTCCGTCCGTCCGTCCGTCCGTACGTCCCGTTCTCGTGATCGCAAGATCTCAAGAACCGATTGACGGATTTTCACCAAACTTGGGTCATGTATGTATCTTGGGGGGCCGATGATCTGATTAGATTTTGGGGTCATGAGGTCAAAGGTCACAGAGCTCATTATATATGCAAAAATAGCTCATGATCGCATTATCTCAAGAACGGATTGACGGATTCTGACCAAACTTGGTACATGTATGCATCTTGGGGGGCCAATGATCTGATTAGATTTTGGGGTCATGAGGTCAAAGGTCAAAGGTCACAGCTCATTATATATGCAAAAATAGCTTGTGATCGCGTTATCTCAAGAACGGATTGACGGATTGAGATTGGAAATCTCAAGAACTGAATATCGGATTTCAATCCAACTTGATACCTGAATGTATCTTAGGGAACAATTGTAGTCATTAGATTTTGGGGTCATGAGGGCAAAGGTCAAGGTCACTTATAGCTCATAATTGTGATACGTCAAGATCTAAAAGACAGAGTACCATCAAAATTGAGTTGACAGAATTAATTCTGTGTACATGTTGATTTGGGCTTGATATAAATAAATTGCGTAATGTCGAAGATCCATAGCCTAGTTTGAAGCCTGGATTGACTGCTTTCACACGTCATCAGATGTCGCACTGTAATTGCATTGTGGGATACTAGGGGAAGTAACAGGAACCAATCACTGAGCAGTTCATACATAAATGTGTTGTCATCGGATTGAGGGTAAGAAAACTGGATCATAGGCATACCTTACCATGGATCCCATTGTTCCAATAAGCGTGACATTGATGATGTCAAATCTAGGACAGAGTGCTGGATAATAAGCGTGATATGCGCCTATGCGCTTTTAACAGGATGATGATTCGTCAAAGTCGTTATAGGTTACTAGGTGATGATGTATGAAAGAAGCCAACAAAATGGACAGAGACAGAATGTTTTGAGATTGTATAGGGATCTTCTCCTTCTTTCTACAGACTATTTTATACTAAGATTGTGACATTACTTTACAATTGCTAATGTTTTTAGTCATTTCGGGAAAAGGGCATTCAGAATTGGCTGAAATGTCACAAACAGATTCAGAAATCAGTTTGTATAATTAGTATTTTTCATTTAATTGTGGCAAACGTCAAGTATAACTGTGGGAAATGTCAAAACAGAATGTTAGTGCTAGTCGTTGGGTGAGAGTGAGAAGGGCGTTAAGTCGATTTGTGGCTAGATTTAGTTAACTGCATACTATCTTAAACGTCGGATCCATCTCTAACAGACAGATGTGATGCCAAATTTTGAGATACTAGTTAATTATTTCTGAATATTGAGAAAAAAATAATTAGAGCTGAATTTGGTTACTGCACCACTCACAAACTTTGAACATGACTATCTCTGATTAAGTATGGAATCATCCTAATTAACTTTTCTCTCTCTTATTTTTTATTACAGATTGACAGAATAAGATATGTTCTAAGCAGCTACCTTAGGATTCGCTTAGAAAAGGTAATCATCTTTTTAAAGTATTTAAAAGATTTTGCAGTTCAGTTTTTTAATTGTTCACAATATACAGCATGTTTGCCATCTCTGTGAAAGAGATCTAATAACCACGTTGCCATGTAAAAAATCAAATAAAATTTAAGTGAACATTGATGAAATGTATATTACTGTACATACCGTAGAACACCATCGTCAAGCACCCCCAAGCACCTATACGCATCTTGCTTTTAAAGAGCGCCCGCTCTCTGTCCAAAAGGGAAACGTTAATCAAGAATTCAAATAATGGTGAGGAATATTCATGAGGATAATAATGGAGGTGAATCTCATGGAAACGTCACTTAAAAGCAAGATGGGTATAGGTGCTTGGGGGGTGCTTGACGACGGTGTTCTACGGTAGTATGATATGTCTACAGAGTGATGTGGGAAAGTTTTGTGATGATTGAATGTAATGCTAATGAGGTGACATCACGACTTTTGAACAAGCACTGTAGTGAAGATAACTTCTTGCATTCTTTTGGTATTAGTTTGTTGTCATTGTTTGCAACGATAAGCACCTTTTGTTTTATAGACCGGTTTATTAACTAGTTTGTGACAAGAAGAGATATTCTAGCTTTTCAGTAAAGTTGCAAGGAACAAAAATTGAATATGTTTAATCCATTCCTGACTGACTTTTTCTGACTTTGGTACAACATGCTTTCTCTATAGTTAGACTCCTACCAACGTATATTCGGGACTAGTCCTGAACGAGTTAATAGCAAACCAGTCCAGCGAAAAAATTAATATTTTTATTTCGGGGGCTCCTTTTCGGGGGCTAATTTTCCAACTTTCGGGGGCTACAAATTTCCGGGCTCTTTTTGGAATTTCAGGGGCTACTATTAAGCTGTAATGCAGTCTAAGTGATCATCTAATAAGCATTTGATCACGATCCAAACAGAAAATCCAAAAAAAAAATCCCCCAAATCGGGGGCTCTTTTGGGCATTTCGGGAGCGAATTCACCCGCCGCCCCCGTGTATTTTTTTTGCTGAGCCAGTCCATTGATGGCATGTTTGTTCTATTCCCGGGGATGGTAGTTTGACCTCTTTGTTTCTTGAACCAGTCCATTGATGGCATGTTTGTTCTATTCCCGGGGATGATAGTTTGGGCTCTATTCCCGGGGATGGTAGTTTGTTCTATTCCCGGGGATGGTAGTTTGTTCTATTCCCGGGGATGGTAGTTTGTTCTATTCCCGGGGATGGTAGTTTGTTCTATTCCCGGGGATGGTAGTTTGTTCTATTCCCAGGGATGGTAGTTTGAGCTCTAACCAGTCCATTGATGGCATGTTTGTTCTATTCCCGGGGATGGTAGTTTGTTCTATTCCCGGGGATGGTAGTTTGTTCTATTCCCGGGGATGGTAGTTTGAGCTCTTTGTTTCCTTTGATCTTGTCCCTAGATTGAAAAGTTTGTCCACCACATACTTCACAAAGAGTCAACTAGAGGTCCAGATGCACCCAACCTTCTATCACCAGAAGAGCTAGCCTTTGCCAAAGAGTAAGTATTATGTACCGTCAAACCTGTCTACCACCAGAATGATGCTGTAAAATTGATCTTAAAGGGTACCACCACCCAAAAATAATATTCTTATAAATAAAAGGTAACATTTTGAGTATGTCCATTCCACCAAAAAGTTCAGAAAAATATGTTTCCAGAAAAAAATACATTTAATTGGAAAAACGAGTCACCATACTAAAACATATGTTCATGGGTCTGCATATGAAGACAACCTTTTGTCTAACTAAAGCATCGTCTGCGAATCTATTGTCTCCAAACATACACGTGATTAGCATGAGGCCATAATGGTTCCATAAGTGGTGGTAATTAATTGCATTGTTTATAAATTACACAACCCTTTGCAAAATGTTGGGCATCAATTTGATATCACACAACGGTACCAGAACATTATGGCCCGTATTCACAAAGGAGGTTTGTACAGTCCATGGTCTAAACCCCGGTTTACATCTATGGAATGCCAATTGTAAACTGATGGAGAGAGAATGTGTACCATCAACATTGTTAACAAGTAAGGAATTTACATTCTCTCTCCATCAGTGTACAATGGCATTCCATAGATGTAAACCGGGGGTTTAGACCATGGACTGTACAAACCTCCTTTGTGAATACGGGCCTATGTGTTCTTCTTTGCCTGTTGGTCCCCTGTAAAGATATTGTTTGCCTCTTGTCTTAATGAAAGAAAATACCTATTTAAAAGCTAGTTTGATCAGATTTGAACTTGAATTATATTGAATTTTAGAGCTCAAATTATACTACAGTTACTACCTTTTAATGAGTCTAGCACTGCAGACCTTGTATTGTATTCGACTTATGAATATGCTTCCATGTTGATGCAGATCAGCCACGCATTGAACTTGTGTCCTCCAAATACACTGGACTGTGGTACTTCCCAGATTAGCGTCATAGTGTGCTACATGGATTTGAGCATTGCATGCTTGGTTAGGTTTGTAAGTTTGAGTTTGCACAATATGTATCACAGTCAGACTGGACTAGCTAGGGTTAACTCTACTTTTTGCCCTGATTGCTTTCCATAGATATGCTGGAGGCTGCGAGTCACATGCACAGGATTTGGTCCTGAGACATATGCCACCAAACCTACAGACTCTGGACAAACAGAAACTAGGTAACTTACTACAGTACCACTACTCAGAGGATGCACCCAACATTGAGTTCACTATGCTATCCATGAATCTGTATCCATCATTAATGCAAGCTTCCACACTAACTTTTTTCTGTACTGGCCCGTTTGGGCAATTGAAATCATCAATTTTTAAGTTTCACTTGCCCCAATATCAAATTCACTTGCCCTCTTACTTTTAGATGAGATTAACACATAGTATGAAATTACATTGCTCTGTCATAGTTGTACAATTATTTAATTGCTCGATGGGGCCAGTAAACTAAATTTATATCCCCAAAATTACTTGCTTGCAATGAAATAAGATGAATAAGAGAAACATTCAGTGAGTATTTGAAAAAAAATTTGTCAACATTTTGGCAAGTAAAACACATTTCTCATCTGTTTTTACAACACAATATGGATAATGGTATATAAAAACACATATTCATCAGCTTGGCTTGGCTTGTAAATTACATCACAATTGGTGGAATGTAGAATAAAATCAGTTTCTATTGAAACAACAGAACTCTAGGGGAGGGGCTGAAAAAATTATCTGTAACAAGAGGAAATAAAACATAGTGGACCATGGCAATTTTGCCTCTGCAATGGCAAAACGAACCCCATTGCTAAATAATCATAACAGAACTGCCGTAATTTACCACAGAGGTCAATGTAATACAAATTTAAGAGTGCTATTTGCATGCAGGAAAGCTAGAAAAGTAGCCCCCCCAATAATAAAACAATTTGTGTATGTGTCGATCCCTGCCCACAGTTCCCAAGCCAAACCTGGACAGCTATGTCTTCCTCAGAGCAAACGAGCAACAGGAACAGGTCCTCATTGAGCCAGAACTTGAAGACGAACAAAAGTAAGTATTGAGGCTCAGGGTTATGGAGCCCCCAGTAAATTTTTCCCTAGGAGCATATGAGGTCAGGAAAACTAAATAATGAGTTGCCACTTGATGTGGTGAGGAGAAATTGGTTTTATTTTTTATGTCTCGGCAACGAAATGGCCGAAGGCATTATGTTATTGGGTTGTCCGTCCGTATGTACGTCCCATTCTCGTTATCGCAATATCTCAAACACTGATTGACGGATTTCAACCAAACTGTACACATGTATGTATTTTCAGGAGTAAATGAACCGATGAGATTTTTATGCCTCCGCCAACGAAGTAGCCGGAGGCATTATGTTTTCGGGTTGTCCGTCCGTCCGTCCGTACGTCCCATTTTCGTTCTCGCGATATCTCAAGAACCGGTTGACGGATCAATTTCAAACTTGGTATGAGTGTACATATTGGGGTGGCAATGATCTGATTAGATTTTAGGGGTCATGAGGTCAAAAGTCAAGGTTACAGGACTCAATATATATGCAAAAATGCCTCGTTCTCGCGATATCTCAAGAATCAGTTGACGGATCAATTTCAAACTTGTTATGAGTGTACATATTGGAGTGGCAATGATCTGATTAGATTTGAGGGTTCGTGAGGTCAAAGGTCAAGGTCACAGGACTCAATATAAGTGCAAAAATGCCTCGTTCTCGCGATATCTCAAGAACCGGTTGACGGATCAATTTTAAACTTGGTATGAGTGTACATATTGGGGTGGCAATGATCTGATTAGATTTTAGGGGTCATGAGGTCAAAGGTCAAGGTCACAGGACTCAATATATGGGCAAGTCCAAGATAACGCGCGTGTTACGTATGGGACATTTCAGAGACTTTCGCCCCCCCCAAAATAATGTAGAGGGACTTTGATTTTATTCTTTTACCATCTCCATTACTGGTATCTATAAGAAGAATAACCTTGGTAAAGATGGTGACCTTTGACCTTTGCAATATTATTTTATTATATAAAATGTATGGCGTTACGTATGGGACCAGAAGAAATGAGCTTTTTATGCCTCCGCAACGAAGTAGCCGGAGGCATTATGTTTTCGGGTTGTCCGTCTGTCCGTACGTACGTCCGTACGTACGTACGTCCCGTTCTCGTGATCGCGTTATCTCAAGAACCGATTAACGGATTTTCACCAAACTTGGGTCATGTATGTATCTTGGGGGGCCAATGATCTGATTAGATTTTGGGTTCATGAGGTCAAAGGTCAAAGGTCACAGAGCTCATTATATATGCAAAAATAGCTCGTGATCGCGTTATCTCAAGAACCGATTAACAGATTTTCACCAAACTTGGGTCATGTATGTATCTTGGGGGGCCAATGATCTGATTAGATTTTGGGGTCATGAGGTCAAAGGTCAAAGGTCACAGAGCTCATTATATATGCAAAAATAGCTCGTGATCGCATTTTCTCAAGAACGGATTGACAGATTCTGACCAAACTTGGTACATGTATGTATCTTGGGGGGCCAATGATCTGATTAGATTTTGGGGTCATGAGGTCAAAGGTCAAAGGTCACAGAACTCATTATATATGCAAAAATAGCTCGTGATCGCGTTATCTGAAGAAGGGATTGACAGATTCTGACCAAACTTGGTACATGTATGTTCCTTGGAGAGCCAATGAACTGATTAGATTTTGGGGGTCATGAGGTCAAAGGTCAAAGGTCACAGAGCTCATTATATATGCAAAAATATCTCGTGATCGCGTTATCTGAAGAAGGGATTGACAGATTCTGACCAAACTTGGTACATGTATGTTCCTTGGAGAGCCAATGAACTGATTAGATTTTGGGGGTCATGAGGTCAAAGGTCAAAGGTCACAGGGCTCATTATATGTAAAAGTAGCTTGAGATTGGAAATCTCAAGAACTGAATATCAGATTTCAATCCAACTTGATACCTGAATGTATAATAGGGAACAATTGTAGTCATTAGATTTTGGGGTCATGAGGGCAAAGGTCAAGGTCACTTATAGCTCATAATTGTGATACGTCAAGATCTAAAAGACAGAGTACCATCAAAATTGAGTTGACAGAATTAATTCTGTGTACATGTTGATTTGGGCTTGACATAAATAAATTGCGTAATGGCGGAGGCATCATTTTCGACAGGTTGTAATTCAATGTGATAGAAGGTACATTGGTCAGGTTTATCAAGGCAAAGTTTCATTTCATTCCGAAGAACGCTTTTCGTGCAGGCTCTAATTAATTTGGGTAAAGACGTGTTACGTATGGGACAGTTACGTATGGGACATTTTGTCCCCATTCGTTTAATGTAGGGAAATCAATATTTAAGGAAAATTGAGGGTATTTGGTAAAAATAACGAGTTGCCATGATGATTGGTCTAAATAAGTATCAGAAATGGTTATGTCATCCCTTAAAACCCTATAAAAGAGGTATCACTCATTAATTTGGCGTTCCTAGATCAGAATCTATACCATTTTACAGGAATTTGGGGATATGCAAATTAGGTAAATATCTTAATTATGCAAATCACATATGCTTTGTATAATGTTTTTGGAGTCAAAGTGAGTTAACAAATCTTAAATACATATTAGGACATGATTAAATCAAATTAATACATTTTGTGTGTTTGTAAGCCACTTGTTTAACAGTAATATTCATAAATATGTAAATTAGGGGCAGCCATCTTGGATTTCAGGGCTTTGCTCAAGTGATACATGCAAATGAGAAGCAGAAATGGCTTTATTTGCCCCAAATACCTTAAATGAAATGTTGGAACATTTCACACTGCATTTCTGAATACAAGTAGACATCTTGCCGTAATTAATGAATATGCTAATTAGCTAATTATCTTTAAAAAATGGCTGCCGAGCCTAAAATATTGTTTTTACTTAAATGGCTCCACTTCTAAAAAAAGGTTTATGGACCTAATTACTTTCTCTATACTCATTAACATTGATATATCATGATAATATCACTCCAAAATGAATATTTGCCTATCTGTCACAAAAGCTCCCAGCAGCTACATTGACTTTGTATGTGAATTATGTCCCATACGTAACACATTGTCCCATACGTAACACTTTCTATAAATTCTAATTTTCTTATAAAACAAAGGTCTAATGAAAATTTCCCGGCTTATTATAGTATTTTACTTTTAAAATGCATGAATTAGAACTTCCCAAAGTTGCACTAGAATAATTATTAAATTATTTGAAAAAAATGAAAAAAGGTTCCTCATTTTGTTATGTATGGGACATTTCATGCTAAGACATAACCTAATTTGCATAATTAATTAGGTCATGACTTAATGTTTGTGTCAAATTTATACGGATGATTGAGTGGTCATGTCTATATATAAATAAAATATCATATCATTCCCTTTGATTTTTTATGAATTTTTATAATTGTCCCATACGTATTTCACATTTATGCAAATGAGGCCCTTCAAATTTGCATAAATTTACATAAATTTTAATTTCTTTTTATGGAATTCAAAACTTCAACTCATGGGCTTCAATATGATGTGATACATGTCATTAGTAAATCAAGATGAAATTTCAACAGCTAGGTTGACCTTATCTTGGACTTGCCCATACAGTATATGCAAAAATGCCTCGTTCTCGCGATATCTCAAGAATCAGTTGACGGATCCATTTCAAACTTGTTATGAGTGTACATAGTGGAGTGGCAATGATCTGATTAGATTTGAGGGTTTGTGAGGTCAAAGGTCAAGGTCACAGGACTCAATATAAGTGCAAAAATGCCTTGTTCTCGCGATATCTCAAGAACAGGTTGACGGATCAATTTCAAACTTGGCATGAGTGTACATATTGGGGTGGCAATGATCTGATTAGATTTTGGGGTTCGTGAGGTCAAAGGTCAAGGTCACAGGACTCAATATATGTGCAAAAATGCCTTGTTCTCGCAATATCTCAAGAACAGGTTGACGGATCAATTTCAAACTTGGTATGAGTGTACATGAGGTCAAGGTCACATGACTCAATATATATGCAAAAATGGCTTGTAACGGCAACATTTCAAGAACTGAATGTCAGATTTCAATCAAACTTGGTACCTGAATGTATCATAAAGAGTCAAAGTAGCCATCAAATGTTGGGGTCATGAGGTTGAGGTCAAGGTCACAGGACTCATTATACATCATGCAAAAAAAGCTTGTAATGGCAAAATCTCAAGAACTAAATGTCAGATTTCAATCAAACTTGGTACCTGAATGTTTCTTTATAGGGAGCCAATGAAGCCATCAAATTTTGGGGTCATATGGTCAGGTCACAGGACTCAAAATATATGAAGAAAAGAAAAAAAAATGTAATTCAGTGCATGTTAATTTGGGCTTGATATTAAAATCGCGTGATAGCGGAGGCATAATTTTCGACTGCGCGCAGTCGAAGATCCATCTAGTTGGGTCATGAGGTCAAAGGTCACATGGCTCATATATGCAAAAAAAAGCTTGTTGATGCGATTTCTCAAGAACCAATTGACTTATTGTCACCACACTTGGTATGTTTTTGTATCTTGAGGAACGAATAAACTGATTAGATTTGGGGGGCCAATGGTCACATGGCTCATTTTATAGGCAAAATGGCTCGTTATCGAGATATCTCAAGAACCAAACTTGACGTATTGTCACCAAACTTGGTACATCTTAATGAGAGATTAGATTTAAAGGGTCAGAGGTGACTTTGCTTATAAATATCCTGCAACGGCAGAGGCATCCATTTCGACTGCGCCCATTCGAAGATCCATCTAGTTTAGTAATATAATGATATAATTAATTTCTTCAGCACTATGCACAAGTGTTCAATTTTATACAGCGTCAAAGAACCCCATTGCTAATAATCATAACAGAGCTGCTGAAATTTACCGTAGAAATCTATGTAATACAAATTTAAGAGTGCTGTTTGCATGCAGGCAAGCTAGGAAAGTAGCCCCAGTAATAACAACATCTTAGTATGTGTCCTTAGACACAGTCGGGTAAGTAAAGTCAAGATTTTTCAAATGTTAGTGGACCTGGTGCACAAAAAACATACATCACAAACTCTGTCATATTTGGTTGCACATTTTGGCAAGTAGAAATTCGCATGAATGAAATTTTGGTGGCCCAGAGCTTACTTGTAGTGGCCCTGGGCCTGCGGGTCTTTGAATCTGTGAGCTCTGAATTATTAAATGCCTAATACTAAATAGGTTGTTAGAAACAATGACGTAATGGAAATGTATCTTTTCCTGCTTTTATCTCTGCAGTGCTGAAGTTGTAGACTTGGATGCGGGATCGCAATACATCATGAGATATCGACCAATCAGCTCGCTAGTTGCAACCGGGGCGGTTTCACTCATATGAAGGACCAATGCTGAGGGGCTCGGAACAAGTCGAGCACAATCACCAAGGTGATAAGAATCATTGTCGCTTTCTCATTGAACTAAATACACTGGAAAGAGCTACAGTCAAACCTGCCTTAGCAGAAGTCTGTCAATAGTAGCCAGTCTGCCTATAGGTGTCCACAAAAAAGTGTTCCCCTGCAGAGAAAAACAATGTTATTGAATGTTTCTATTGAGGTCACCTGTCTACAGTGGCCAACCTTCCTGTTACCCCTAGGTTGTCACTATACACCAGTGTATTATGTAATGGATCATGGGCAGAGCGCATCCAGGCATGGTATATAGATCAGTGGATGCCGGTGTTGAGTGAATGCCCGCTGGACTCATTTCCAAAGAGGCTTTATTTATGTTCATCGTCCACTCGTCATATATTGGGCCAGGATCTGGCACACCTATCAGCCTTCTCCTTTAGGTTCGAAGAAACGGTGTACATAAGCCATTTGCTCCAATGACGATTGCTCTGCTGTTTTTTTTTATAAACCAATAAGGATTTTGAACCCTAACCTAACGCTAACCCATACCCTCACCATATTCATAAACCTAAATCTAACTTTTACTTAAAAACATGTGGATGAACCCACAGAGCATTTGTAGCTGGAGTAAATGCTGTTTCAACCACTAAACATCGAGCGTTGGACATTGCAAAAGTTGCGGCATACTTTGGGCTGATGTGCCAAATTGTAACTATTCCAATGATTTGTGAATGGATGCACATTAACTGTTATATGGGAACCTGGTAGGAGGTGAAAGCCTTTATGTGAATGATCTTTTCAATGCCCATGAGCCACTTGAATGCTCCCCAGGGAGTGGAGATATTGGACAGAGTTTGTGCAGGCTGGCTTTGTATCATATGACCTGGACTATAATAATGTGAAGTGCTCAGAGATGATACAATGTATTATACAAATCTGCCAACAAAAATCTACCCCACTCTTATTGTTAAATTATTATTATTCCTTGAACTTATGAAGGCCTTTGAAATTAGTAAACCTGTTCATCACAAACTAAAGCATTAATTTTGCCGGTCCCAGCTTTTGATACAATTTATTTTCTACCCTAATATAACAAAATACATGAAATAACAAGGTAATTCTCATTGTACAAAGGACTGCATTATATAGATATTCCATTGTATAAGCCAGTTCACGGTTAGCATATTTAGAACACGGCAGTATCAGATTACACGGTCAAAAATATAGTAAAAGCTTTGATTGAGCGGAAAGCATACAGCCTCAACTAAGCCTGCAGCCCGGGCTATGGTGCCGTTTCATGACTAATTATTTGACGATAGAATAACTTTTTATAGGTTTCATGAATGATGACATGCAAGAGTTGTAATACATGGTATCTTGTGATTAAAATAGGAGACTGAGATTTGATAGATTTAAATAGTGTTTTAATTGGAAGTGAATCGCTAGCTGGCTAGCCACCCCATTCAAGTAATATTTGTAAACAGATATTTGTCTCACTTGACTTGCCGGAATTTCGATCACAGGGTTAATTCGCTCATGTGTGCAAGTCTAACCGTGAACTTGCATATTATTATACAGATGTTAACTGGTGGTGTAGGGGAACATCACAGAATGTTTCTCTCCGAGGGATTTGAAATGCTATTGAGGGAATATTATAAGTTCCAAGATGTAATCGAGGGACTTATTGCCTCTACCGAAGTAGCATTTCAGTCAGATCTCAAGGTAACATTCTGTGATGTTCCCTACAAAATCTGTTATGTTATGTGACTTAATTTATGTACAAGAATAACAATTTCTACACTTTTAGCCTCAGAGCTTGATTAGAAATTTTGTTTTTCTAAGTGATAGGTTGACAAGTCATTGTGATGTCATAAAAGAATCTCTCTTTGGTTGTGCATATTGATTGTTATTAATTGCATAAAACATAACACCTGCAGTTGATAACATTGCTAGGATTTTTTGAACACAGGTCTAAACAAATATTCTTCATCATCGATATATCGCAGCTCTGTGGGTTGTGACATTCCGCTCTTCCTTGGTACATACTGAATTAATAATTTGAAATCATGTGACTGTGTTTAGCCAATCAGTGACTCATATTTCACTTAGCCATATACATGTATAACATAACATGTTAAACTGGGACTAAACTGTCAAATTAAAGAACAACTGACAGGCCAGCTCAGCTACAAGGCATCTATGTACTTCATTTGTTCTTTGTCCTACATTCAACGATTTATGTATACACTTTTTGGTGTGGTAGAATTGCTATCCCAAAGGTGCCTACCAAAAATAATAAATATAAATAATGTTAAAATGGTGCCTATATAGCGCATTATACATGGTCAAAATGAGTGGCTAATCGGACATTGTCACAACTAATGTATACTAGCTGGATTCCAAGTAGTTTCTGGTAGTGGAGCACATCTATACAGTGTATAACACAACATTATAATTCTTCTTTGGACCAATACAAATATTAAATATTGAATATGAAGGTCTCCAGGTGGGTGTTGCATAAATAGTTGCGATTAATCACAAGTCAAAAATGCATTTAAATTCGCAAATCTGATTGGCTCAAGTGCGCAGGTTTTCTGACTTGCGATTAATTGCAACTCTTTATGCAACACCCCCCAGATGCATTTGCAAGAGCTAAATCAAACTTGCGAACAGTTTGAAACATGATTAGATATGGAGGTCAAAGGTCACAGTGTATGTACAAAAATATGCTCTTAAGTGTGATTTCTTACAAACGATTCAGCGAACTTGGTATGACATGTAGTACACTTTGTAGAGTACATGATTTGGGCCCCGTTGCAGAAGGAGAAAAGTTGCAAATAATTGCAAGTCCGAAAATATGCACATTTGAAGCAATCAAATGTGAGCATTTAGTCACATGAACTGACTTACAATTAATTTCAATTTTACAATCTGCTGTAATTCTTTCTGCAACAGGGCTTTAAACAGAGTTGGGGCCATGGCATAAGGCTAAGGTCACTGGGTTAATTACATAAATATATATTCAAACGATTGTTTAATGATATCTTGAGTGCTTATTATTTTACAGATCGATATCAATCTTAATTGCCTGCAAAGGGAGAGTAGGTAGGTTAGATTTATAGCAAAATGGTAATATTTGTAAAATATACCAATTTATTGTTTAACGTTTTTTTGTTTGTATTCTAAAATTCACCATCTGACCATGTTCACATATCCATGTTCACATATTTGTAAATAAATGGTAATCTCTTATATATGATGTCACATTACTGATGGTTGATTATTTGATATGTTGTTGTATTTGTTAAATGCTATGATTAAAAAGAATGTTAATTTAATCTATTCAAATCTAGAAGATGTCACAAACTACTTCTCCTATTTTTCTTACATCGTTATGCCTCCACAACAAAGTCAAAGGTCACAGGGCTCATTATACAGTATATGGTAAAATCAATTGACAAATCATGATAATGAAGAGTGAAGAAAATAAGGTCTTCCTGGAATCTAACCAGGGACAACTGGATTGTTAGACAACCATCTTAGGCATACCGGGGGGTGGGGGGGGGGGGGGGTTCAAACCCCCCCCCCCCCCCCCTCCCCTTGCCAATTTTAACTTGTTACAGTTACTGGAATCAATTGAAGACATTTACATTGTTAATGTCAGGCTTTGTGTTTGAATACTGAGACCATAAAGAGTTTCTCTTCAGGGGATACAGAGAGAACAGTTTTGGTCGAACTGGATTTTTGTTACCAAAACCTGCACCATTACATTACAAACCAATCGTTATAACTCCACCATGCTCGAAAGGTATATGAAATTACAAACGACTAAGTAAAAAGCTTGTTATCATTCATATGATGATGATGATGGTGATGATGATGATGATGATGATGATGATGGTGATGATGGTGATGATGATGATGATGATGATGATGATGATGATGATGATGATGATGATGATGGCTGATAATCCCTTAATGGAGGTGGGGAGGGGGTGAGCAATTCAATGATGGTGATGATGGTGATGATGATGATGATGATGATGGTGATGGTGATGATGATG
Source organism: Echinarachnius parma (assembly GCA_037951105.1). NCBI lineage: Eukaryota > Metazoa > Echinodermata > Echinoidea > Clypeasteroida > Echinarachniidae > Echinarachnius > Echinarachnius parma. The sequence goes on along the minus strand of JBAMJV010005142.1, from coordinate 20,381 downwards.
ATGTTGGTGATGGTGATGATGATGATGATGATGATGATGATTTTCATGGTGATGACTGATGGTGGTGGTGGTGATGATGATACTCAACACTTGCATGGCGCGATTCATTTGTTTCAACTTAGTAATAGGCATGGTGATGATGATGATGATGATGATGGTGATGGTGATGATGGTGATGATGATGATGATGATGATGATTTTCATGGTGATGACTGATGGTGGTGGTGGTGATGATGATACTCAACACTTGCATGGCACGATTCATTTGTTTCAACTTAGTTATAGGCATGACACTTGCATGGCGCGATTCATTTGTTTCAACTTAGTAATAGGCATGTGTTCCTTTAATAATGGACTGATCTGTGCATCTGTTCAGAAAGATGGGTTTGGATGCCTGTTTAAAAATTCCTTTGTTGGATACCCCGTCCCATTGTTCACCCATGGTAGTTCTATGTCTGTAGCTTAGTCAGTGTGTCTACATCTACCTGAGATTATCTATCCACGTTACTAATTAGCTCTGGACAAATCTTGATAGACACGAGTCCTGACGCATCGGCACCATGCGGAAAATGTGGGTATGTGAGAACGAATCATTATAATTTCTTGTGATCTCCGCGCAATTTAATTATATCAAATCTCAATAATGATTGAAGGTATTATAGTAGTACATGTACTATGATAGATAGATATTGATATATATATTTTTTATTTTTTATTGAACACATAAAATAATCAAGACTGTAGTCCGAAGACTAAAGTGCCTTGCATACAACACAAATATATACACATACATGCATAGATATGTTACAACGCAATACAAATATTACTTAAAGGTGCACATGTAAAGTGTCAGATATTGCCCAAAATGACGTTTGAGACTTCAATCCTATAACAAAATCATTGTAAGATATGCCCGAATGATGTGTGAAAGTTTCATTGAAAAAGAACACTGCTTTCCTGGTTAAAAAGGCGAAAATTTGCGTCAGCTTTTACAACAAATTACTGTATAACGTGTATAAGGTTTATGACCGTTCATTAACGCTCTTGAGCTGAATGATTATCAATGATAGATATCGTCATACGAAAGGGGCATTTGACAAAATCTAACCCTACTTTATTCTTCTCTTACCATAAGCTAAACAACACGGTAGAAGAGAAACGAGGAAGCTCCAAGTAATTTTCGTGGAGTTAGACACTTTACAGGCCTCCCTTTAACATCAAAATACAACAAAATAATATATATTTATAAATGTATTTTGGTAAGATAAGCACAAACATGGTAGCCTAAAAATTTGATTATTATATTAGATATATGCATATCCTCATTTAATTTAAATTTAATCTAACAGTGATAAAGAACCAATTTACTATTTCCTCATCGACTTACTTATATTTAATAATTAAATATAAAATAAAACAAAGTGTAAATTAATACAGTACATGTATTATATCTTAAAAATTACAAAAATTAGCAGCACAAAAGTGCGGTAAGAGCATTAAAACCATTATCCCCAAAAGAGATCCCCAAAACTTTGAAAAAACAAGATCCTAGATCGCCTTAATTACCATTAAATTAATACATGAATCTAATTTAGGACAAAAGATTACTAAAATATATGGTGGCATACAAAGATATTATTAGTATTATAGTATGATGCCATGGTGGCATAGAACAAATTATCATTATAGAATGACGCCAAGGTGGCATGACATTTTTGTATATATATGTTTTTTATTAAAGGATATCAAATCCCACTATTTATTTTATATTATATTCCTAACACAAATTAAATGTATCGTACTCAATAACAAATATATCCAACAATCAAATGTGATATCAAAAAAGGAAACAATACAAGCATCTTCAGTTGAAATTTATTAATTGAACAAGTTTTATTTTGTATTATATTCTTTATCGTATTCAATAACACATACAAATATTTAGCAAACACCCGCTCGCACTTTTAGACTCCACTCTCATTAAATACTGTGGGCCCCTATATAGGCCCCCTGTGGGCACAACTTTAGTCGGCGTCTATCTTTGAGTCCATCAATCATTATCGTAAGGCCATATTCCTCTAGAATTCATAAGGGGGCTAAGATAGATAAGTCCATCTATTGATATTTTTGCAGTGGTCTCGACCTCGGCCACAACCATTGTTGGGGTACGGAATCCCCTCCACCCCCCCCCCCCCCCCTCCCTCGCAATGTCCCTCCTCCTCTCCCCTCCCGACCCCCAATCGAGCCCCGGCCTGGGCCCTCTATACTTGGTATTCTATTAACCGTTACATCACCCGATCTATACGCGTGCTGCGCTGCATGTAGAAAACTAGCTATGCACGCAGCTTTCCATACTTTTCTTGCGTAACTAGTCATGTTGTAAAGTTTGGTAACAACTATTTTCTGCAAGAGAACTCGTACTTCACCGGGCAAAATGTTCCTTTTGAAGCCATATTCTTTGAGAAGTGTTTCAAATGTGGTCGAAAAAGCAGGACTTAAGCAGGTATTTGTATTCGATTTCTCTTTTGTTACTTTTTACACCATTCAATGTACTTTAGTTGTCGATTGAGTGTCGCTAGTCCCACACATGTTTTTTAATGCCAAGTTTACAAGTCCATATTCATAATACAAAATAGGATACACAAAACAAGCGCACTCTCTCCAAAATGTTAACAACATAATAACATTAATTAAGACATTGGGTATGAATGAGGGTGAATGACTAGTGACTGTCTGACTCTGGGTGAGTTTCAGATCGACAAATATATCAATTATCATCATGTTTTTTCATGGCCTCTTCTTAATTTTACTTTCACTTTAGTTTACTTTTATTTTTCATTTGAATTGCAGTCTTTCTACTGACTCTGACTGAGTTGTTGTGTTGGCCATAGTCTTAGAAGACTGCAATGTAATGTAAAATAGGCCATGGAAACAAAATGTGTTGATCACATAGCCCGCTGTCCGATTCATCGTGTATTCCCATTATATGGCTTCGCCGAGCGCCGGTACAGCCGAAGTGCGCTTGCCCATGAAAATCATATGAATATTTATGAGGCGAGCCCCACGCACACGTGCCAGAGCGCTCCACTGTGCATGCACAAAAAAGTACGACGATAGCTACTATGTGGCTAAAAATATCGTGACTGCAAAACCATGCATATTGCCCATGTCAACAACTTTATCAACACTCGCAAACAAGAAAAGGCTATGAAACGATCGATAAAAGTATGTAGAATACAGAATAATTATTATCTTTCACATACAAAATTTTTGAAATATCGAAAACTTACCTTATAAACGGCATCCCGAATAGCTCAAAATCCATTTTGGCGAAAAACAGCAGGTGAAAAAGACCTTCTTTCACAAGATTTTGTCCAAAGAGTCGCGCATCGAATTTGGTATCAACGTGTAGAATGGGCGTTCAGAAAGCCAATGACATAAGCATCGAAATGAATTGTGGGAAGAGAATGCAGCGAAAAGGGTAAACCCTGTGCTGTCCAGACCGATATCACTCCGATACCACATTTTCATGGCATGCACAATCGACCCAGAAGCCAGCCAAGTCTCGTAATGAGATGCGTGCGCACGCGATCAATGACGTCATGCATACATTATCGTTTTCGAAAGGTACCGCTCGCTGGCTATGTGTTGATTCGAAGAAAAAAAGTGGCCCCTTTTTCGTCTTGAGAATATTCAAATTTGCTAGATCGACAAATTTATCGTTTTCATGGCCTCTTTTACATTGTCGGCCATTCTAACGATAGACGCTACCATTGATGCCCAAAGTATTGGCCAATAACCATGTGATCCATCACCACTAATGCCATAGAAAAAACTTGTTATAATGGGTTTTTGCAGTTTAATGCATTTATATAGCACATTTTCCATATAAAATGTTCAAAAGCGCTGTTCCAGTTCAAGTTATTGAAAGAGGTGAGTTTTCAATTGTTCTTTAAAAAGATTGAATGAAGCTTGGTTGCGGAGGGTACATAAACTCACCGTTCTCGTGTGCCCCAGTACATGACTGCCCTTTTTGACGCTAATTTCACTGTATTTAATCTGCTCTTCAGGAACTGTTGTGGAACATTTTGCACACAACGTTCATATTCCCGATTTGGGACCGTTTATTGCAAAAGCTTTTATTGTCTAAGTTCACCAGGTCAGCAGTAAAGTCACCTACTATAGTATAGATAGACCTGTGAGATGTTGGCTGAGGAAGTTAAGTAAAGTTAAGTAAAGTGAAGTAAAGAAGGATCCCCAGGCATTCCTGGTATCTGGCAACTGCGGAGGTCGAGGAGGTATATATAATCAGTGAAAATAAAATATGTAATACAGTGTATATAATATGCTCATCATGCACAAACACACACAAAACCTATGCTAAAGCCAATGAATCGGCACATATCATCTTATGCTAAAACGGCCGGAAGAAAGTGGACTAAATTAAACCCAATGTGGATGACAATCATCATGACATAAAATGATACAATCTAATCCCACCCATTACAATTCCAGCCATTTTGTAATAAACAGTTGTGAAGTTATATTTTTTCTCATCATTTTGACAGGCATGGAGCAAAGTGCAAGGTAACTCCTGTTCACGATGTCTCTACCAGCAGCATACATCTTCAGGAAGCAGGCTAGGCAGTCTGGCTATCACCAGAGGAAATATTGGGCAACTTCTTAAACCAAAAGTAAGAGTTCTGCAATTAGGTTTCCCTGAACAAAGTTTTCTTTGCAAATCACAATGAATGTCTTTTTTATGTTACAGTAAATAGCCTGCATTTTCACAAAAAAGAATAGTGCTATAAATTTGTTTGAAATTGAAATTTATATTATCACATATTTCTAATTATTTTCTTTTTATTTCTGCAGCTTCAATAATAAGTATCTCAAATTGACATAAATGGAGATATTGCACTTTGCAAGGAAGCTCATCATATCTTGATGTCCATTTCTGATTATTTTGATTCACATTGAACGTTTTAAATGTCCTGGTCCAATAGAATAATCTTCTTTTTCTAATGTAGTATTTACTTGTACAAACTGTTCATACTTGAACTTTATATATTTCCTTTAAAAATACTGCCAGTGGAATAGTGGATACATGTCATACTTTTCTATTTGCAGCCTTATTGATGTGCTAGGAAATGTGTTACAATTTTGGATCCAAATATTTCTCATTAAATCAACCTAATGAGTAAATCTGGATTAATATGTCTACAGGAATGTGCTTTCTGTTAAAAACAACCAAAGGAAAACCATGACACTTAACAAATATGTTCTCTTTAAATCCAGAGAACACTAGTTGAAATCCTGCCACAGTCAACTTTTCTTTGCTGCTTCCCATGTATCACTAGGTGCGACATATATTGAGACCGAGCAGAGTGCAGACTACTGATGTAGCTGCAGCGGTCAATGTTAGCACCATATCACCGAGAGCAGAGAAGATTGTCGGTGGTTGGCTGCTGACATGCTGTGGAATGATTGCTGGAACAGTGGTCCTTGGAGGGGTAACAAGGTTGGTATTAACACATTGCCTACAGAAACCTGGTGGGCCCTGTGTAAACTATCAATGGGGATTGCAAAATCTAGTAAAGAACCGGTTAACCCATTGCCTACAGGAACCTGGTGGGCCCTGTGTAAACTATCAATGGGGATTGCAAAATCTAGTAGAGAACCGGTTAACCCATTGCCTACAGGAACCTGGTGGGCCCTGTATAAACTCAATGGGGATTTCGAAATCTAATCTGGAACAGGTTGACCCATTGCCTGAGGGAACCTGGTGGGCCATGTATTAACTCAATGGGGATAGCAAAATCTAGTAGGGGATAGGTTAAAGGCAATAAGAACTTGTCCACATTGACCCAAATCATAATAACTATCTGGCTTTATAACCATTGGAAATGTTTTATGAAACGGGTTCTTGATTTGTATACATTTTTCTGTAACTTCATTTTATTTGTATTTCCAAATGTGGTTTAGGTTGACTGAGTCTGGTCTCTCCATGACAGACTGGCATCTAATAAAGGGCATGAGACCACCAACCACGCAAGAGCAGTGGGAAAAAGAGTTTGAGAGATACAAGACGTTTCCTGAGTACAAGTAGTAAGTTATCACTGACTTGTTGCCTCTAGAAATTTGTCCTTCTTCAAGTGCAGGTGTCAGATGCAATTTTATTTTATTTGGCGTGTGAATAACATTTCTTGGACCACCTTGCTTTTGTTGACAGCATATTTTGTTGTTCATGGCAAGTTGAATGTTGTTTTTGTGGAAAGAAGGAAGTATCTGAAAATAAAGCAATTGACATGACTTTCAATGATAAACTGGGTTCCAAAAGAAACTTATCGAGTTTTCAGAGCGACGCACATTGAAATCCAAAGCATAAAAATGAATCATATTTGGGCATAGATTAGCTGTAATACCCCTTAGCAAGCTCATCTAAAACAAATATGATTGCTTTAGTCTACAAAGCATAAAATAAGGTGATATCGCAAGAGATAATTTTTCAAAAATCACAGAAACTGCTCGCCTTCCAGGCACAGAGCTCGGTGCGGACAATAGCCAATCTAGAGTTACATAACCCGCTTTGAAGTTGAATGAATAGCTATTGAAGGTTCTGAATAGACCGCCTTTCGTGGAGGTTCGCAGCGAGCAGTTTCTGTGATTTTTTGAAAATGACCTGTAATGATTCCATCGCATTTTTCTCATTTTTTGTAAAAGCAAACTTTTATTTTTTAGGATATGCTTCATAAGGAGAATGATAGCTTATATGTGTCTAAATATGATTCAATTTGATGCTATGGATTTTAGTGAGCATCGCTCTGAAAAAGTGATAAGTTTCTTTTGGAACCTACATGTGTAGTTTAGTTTTCATTCAATATTATGTAGAATGAATGGACTACTGTAATTGGCAATCGGTTTTTGGTAAAACATGAATTTGATTTGAAAGATTAATTGATGTTCACTCGTTGCACGGATTGCCCTTTTTATCCACAAGCTTTTTTTCAAAGCAATCCACCAAACTAAGGATTTGGAGACATTTATGTGACTGTCCATTCTCTTGCTCTATGCAGTGTTCACAATCAGATCACATTGGACCAGTTCAAGTTTATCTGGTACATGGAGTACAGTCACAGGATGTGGGGGAGGGCAATTGGACTGGCATTCTTCATTCCGGCAGCCATTTTCTGGAAGAAGGGTTGGATCAGCAAGAGCCTCAAACCTAGATTAGCTGTCTACGGATCACTCCTCGTCTTCCAGGTAATTGCCTTCAAACTGCTTGTATTGACCTGTTTGCGTTGGGGACCTGGGGGTGTTTCACAAAGATTTTAAGTTGAGGTAGTTTGATTCTTATTTGGATAGTTACAGAGGTCTATTCATTTTGTGTAGCTAACATGTAAGAAGCACATTTTTTTGCACAACTACTGTTTGATCATTTTCCACCATCTTTTTTTTTTTCTTCATAATTTACAAGGGTTACAGGTGTGATTCATGGTGAGGAGTGATCCGGAGGAGCCAGTAAAGCATGACATCCCTGGAGTCCGTCAGTAAAGGCTGGCAAAATTAATAGACCAGTAATAGCCTTTCTTTTTATTGTTTAGGATCTAATCCATTCATGTGCTTTGTCATTTGCCAGGGTTTACCGAGGTGGTTCATGATGAGGCGTGATCCAGAAGTGCCAGCAAAGCATGACATCCCTGGAGTCGGTCAGTAACGGCTGGCAAAATTAGTAGTATATGAATTGTAGTAGTAGGCTTTCTTGTAATTGTTTGTGTGTCTTTGTCATTTGGCAGGGTTTACTGGGGTGGTTCATGGTGAAGAGTGATCCGGAGGAGCCAGCAAAGCATGACATCCTTGGAGTCGGGCAGTAACGGCTGGCAAAATTAGAAGTACAGTAATAGCCTTTCTTTGAAATGTTTAGGGTATTCCATTCATGTGCCTTGACATTTGCCAGGGTTAGCTGGGGTTGTTCATGGTGAGGAGTGATCCAGAGGTCCCAGCAATGCATGATATCCCTCGAGTCAGTCAGTAACGGTTAGCATAATGAGTAGTATATGAACTGTAGTAGTAGGCTCTCTTGTAATTGTTTGTGTGTCTTTGTCATTTGCCAGGGTTTACTGGGGTGGTTCATGGTGAAGAGTGGCCTGGCGGAGCCTGAAAAGCATGACATTCCCCGGGTCAGTCAGTACCGGCTAGCGGCTCACCTGGGCTCAGCCTTTGTCCTCTACTCTCTCATGCTGTGGGGAGGTCTCACACAGATCATGAAACCACTCACCGTAAGTTTTTCAGAGAATTTTAAACTTTTAACCCTGGGGGGTTTTGCTTTTAAGAGCTGCGATCAATTGCTAAGTTCTCATTAAACGCAAGTCTCAAAATGTGCATATTTAATGAGGTGCCTTTAATCGCAACTCTTTATGCAACACACCCCCAGCTAAATGATGTACTATTTCTATAAGGATTGCAGTTTAAAGTTTAAAGTGATCCATTAACTTCATAAGATTTTCCCCAGCAGTGATATTTGAGACTTCAATCATAAACATTTGTACCAATATCTTTGCAAAATTCTTCTGAATAGTGTGTTATAGCTCTATAGAAAAGGAATACTGTAAACCTAGTAAAAAGAAGTGAAAATTAATGTCCTACTGTTTCTCTTACTATGATTTTGACTACAATCGAAAAACTTTCCTGTAGTGTTTTTCATTCAATCAAATATCTCCACAATTAGAAAGACATTTGAAAAATCAAAACACATTTCATTCATTATCATAGGCCAAACAACAAGGTACAGGAGAAATGTGAAAGCTCCAAGTGATTTTAGTTTGATTTGACAAAGTTAATGGATCCCTCTAATGTATTTTCTTTGGCTGTTTGATTCAGATTCCCAACAGCAATAACCTGTCTCTGCTGAGGAAGTGCGCCCATGGATCCATGGCTCTCATCTTTACTACTGCCCTCTCAGGTATTATGCTCTGATGATGTTCAGTGGGTGTTTTTATTCTCTGTGAATTATTGAAAAAGAAGTAAACGTATGTAGTAGGACGAGGAACTGCATGAGACAAGAAGGAGGAGGTTAAGGGGTAAAAAAGGGATAGGTGGAGGTGGAGGTAAATGAGAAGGTAGAGGAAAAGATAATTAAAAATGAGAAAGGGGAGTGGGAGGGGGAAAAGACGAGAGAGGAGGGTGCCGGGGAGGAAGAGGAGTAGAACTTCTCCACAACGAAGAGGCCGGAAGAATGATTTGTCTTGTTGTCTGTTCGTTTGTTCCGTCCGTCCATCCCGTACATGTTATTGCGATATCTTCAGAAGCAATTGATGGATTGACACCAAACTTGGTACCTGTATGTATCTTTATCTGTATCTGTATGATTAAATGTTGTCAAATATCACAAGGCCCATGTACTGTCATGATCTGACCATGCACATACATCACTTAAACCATCTTATTAGATTTAAAGTCATGTGGTCAAAGGTCACCACATAAGGCGAAGGCATGACTGTTTGTAGCTTGGTAATTAAGTTATTCATCAATTTAAGGAGGAAAATGAGGTAGAGGAGGGAGAAGATATAAGAAAAGGAGTTTAAGAGATGGAAGAGGTGGACGACAAGGAGAAAGATGAGGAGAAGGAAGAGGGGATGGAGGAGGAGAATATGGGAGTGAAAGATGAGGAGAAAGATAAAAAAGGGGGAAGAAGAGAAGGGGAATAGGAGATGGGGGGGGGGGGGGGGAGATGGATAGGAGGATGAGGGGGAAGGGGGAGGAGAAGGTGATGAGGATAACCATTTAATTGCATTTCTTATAACTGAAAGATACCCTAGTTTTAACTAATCTCTCTATCCATCTCTCTCTTCCCCAGGAGCCTTTGTGGCTGGACTAGATGCAGGTCTAGTCTACAACTCCTTCCCCAAGATGGCTGACAGATGGGTGCCAGAAGAGATCTTAGACCATGAGCCCAAGTACAAGAACTTCTTTGAGAACCCTACCACCGTCCAGTTTGATCACAGGGTCCTGGTGAGTTTGCAAGAGATCTAGTTAATATGATTAATAGTTTTGATTGACATGAATGTTGAAACCTTTCAGAAACATAGCTTAAATGCTTTTTTCCAGACTATGTTTCTCATTGCTAGTAATGTCTGGTCTATGGATGCTATCTCATTAGGTTTCTCTCCCAAATAAGGGCAAACTAGCTTTGATCCGCCCACATATCCCAATCTGTCCTTTGTATTAGACACGTTGGATTCATTGTACACTGTACAATGTACCAGACGGGGCATGATGGCTTAGCGGTCTCATACATGGGAGGTCCCTAGTTCAATCCATGGCCAAAAATACCTTTAAACCAGGCACTTGGCATTCATACATTGGAGAAGGGACGGTAAAATGCGTGGAGCTATCAGTGGAATAGCCCTCTTTTGTACATTTGAATACTGTTAGTAGTTGTGTGGTTTAGGGCTACAGAGTCAAAGATAGAAGCTGCTTTATTTACTTTGTGGGTGAGGGAGAGGGTGGGGCACGGAAGGACTGAACATTTTATGACAAAATGATAGGAATGAGCTGTTGAAACCTAACCTTTTTTATGCATTTTCCTTGTTGAAGTGTACCATGACTGACTGAGCGCATGTACTTTGTTTATAGATAATAATTTTTGTGAAGAAGGATTTTCTCTCCTTTTATATTTTCTCAGAATGTCTAAATATCCTTTTTCCTTTTGGAACACTTATCTCCTTGCAGGGTACAACCACTGGAGCAGCGGTGGCTGGTCTCTGGCTGTTATCTCGACGGGTCCCCCTCCCTGGCAGAGCCAAACTGGCTGCCAACTGCATGCTGGGAATGGTGGGCATGCAGGTAGGTGTATACACTGAACTGAATCGATGTAGAATGAACGTGACCATTCAGATATGTAGAAACACGGAGGGGATATTTCAGTGTTCACATGTTTGTCTGCTTGTTTGTTTTGTATAAAGAGTCTGACTAATAGAAGTCAGTTTACAATGTAAAACAAACAAAAAATAGCAATGAAAAAATATCCAATATATATGTTTAATACGTTATCTGTTAGTTCAAACAAGATATATATATGAATCTATTTTTGTTAAGAGTTCTGTTTTGTTGGTATCAATGGTATGTTACAGTATGTCTCCACCCTCCTGCTCTATATTGCCACCTCGCTGGCTGCCACACAGGTCTTAGTCCCTCACTCTTTATTACATTTAGGAAATTATATTTTTTCCCCTTTCAAATTGAGGAAATGACAAATAAATTAATTTCTATATATATATTGCCCCCTTTCAATGTGCACAGATAACTCTGGGTATCACCACACTGCTGATGTATGTGCCCACCTCGCTGGCTGCGGCTCACCAGTCAGGGTCCCTCACTCTGCTCTCCCTAGCTCTATGGTTTGCACATGAACTCCGCAGGATACCAAAATGAGATGCGGTCAATAAGTGCAATGGTTTGTATAGTTTGTGGAGGTGTGGTGGCGTGATCCAATAAGCGCTTGACTTCCAATCACAGGACCCGAGTTTGAAACCATTCGATGCCTCAGCACTTATGTCCTTCAGCAAGACATTTTAAATCCTACTCTGCTCTCTACCCAGGAGTATAAATTGGTACTTGGTCGGGTGTTAAATTAGCCTGAAGCACCCTATAAAGTAGAACAGCTGTGGCTAGTATGCTCCCCAAGGAGTTGAGATGGTGCACAAGATAATTGTGCAGGTTTGAAATGTTCCTGATGACCCAAGGATATTGAAACTGCTACAGTGCTTATAAACCTTGTATTAAGCGCTATATAAATGTAATATATTATTATTATTATTATTATTATTGTTATTACAGAGCTCCACACTAACTTTTATCTTTGTTAGTGGCCTGGACCCATATTCATAAAACTGCACTAGCTTAGTTCCATTCTAAGTCTATATGATGATGTGGCTAAGTAAGCAACACTAAGTTTTCTTAGTCACTAACTATAACGGTTATTGGGGTAAGCATTAATTACCTACTAATTTAATCATAGTTGGCAACTAAAATGGTCTCTTGTTGCCCTGTCATCTAAGCTAGTGTTTTTTTTTATAATATGGGCCCAGGTCAGGCCAGTGAAATAACATCCTCAATATTTGTTGGCCCAAAACAAACATATACTGGCCCCAAAAATTACATTTCATTTGTAAAACTGTCTACCATTCAAAGTTCATTCCATTTATTAATCAACATTGTTTTTATGGATGGAAGAATATACAATTATATCATAATGTCATTGTCAGTTTGGTAATCTAGCTGCCTGATTAGGCCACCAAAAAATCACTTTCATAAATTGGTATGGCCTGAAGTAAATTAGGGCCAATGCTCATGTAGAGCCCTGGATGAGGACTACATTAAGTTAATTGTTTCAGTCACTGAAAAGGACTTTGGTATTATGTTGGGTATTTTTATTTACATTTACTGACGTGATATAGTGTGCTAAACTTTTTGTTTATTTTCACTTTCTTACATCACATAGATATGCACAATATAAATATGGCATTATTATTATTATATTATATTGAAAATGTTGCTCAAATCTCACACATCAGTTAATGTGCGTAATGTAATATACACAAAACTTGCGTAATATATACACAAAACTTGCGTAATATATACACAAAACTTGCGCAAATTATACATATTAATTATTGTAGGCATACATGGCTTTCACATGCACAAAACATGAGCACATAAACATGCATTTGAGCATAATTCTGTTAACCTGACCCGATAACTGAGGTTGTTCTGTCTATGACTGGGTACATTTGTAATTCATCATTTGTTCAGCCTAATTCCAGCAGATTTTTTACTATACCAAAGACATTGTTGCACCTTTCTGATCCATGTTGCATCTTGATACTTGTATTTTCACTTGATATCTATGAATCAAACATGATAACACAATGAGATGGAGAACTTCATCAGATTTATCTCTTTTTCATCTTTTAATCTATTAATGAAGATGGAGAAATATTCATGTTTACCATTTTCTCTACTTTTATGCTGAAGAGACACATTTTCTTTATTCATGGGTATTTGAGACAGTGTTCAATTTTCACGAGCTCCCAAAACATTTTAATGTCACTTAAAGGGATAGTTGAGTTCTGGTAAAGAGAGTACAGTTTTGGTCAAACTGAATTTTAGTAACCAAAATCTGCACCATTATATTACAAACTAATAGTTATAACTCGAAAGGAATTTAAAATTACAAATGACTTAGTAAAGAGCCTGTTATCATTAAAAAATAGCAGTTAAAACTCAAGAGGGGGTTTCAACCATTTTAAATAAAATATTGTGCATGTGATGCTTTACAACTATTTAAAAACCTCTTTTGTAAAGTTTTGAAGGAAGCATTTTTTTTAATTGTTTAACGCCTGGTTCAAAATTATTGAATAAGTGTGGGGCCCCACATTTATTACAAATCGTTTTGTTAATGGATATTTCAGCCATTTCTGAACCGATTTTGATCAAATAAAGTTTATTTTGTCATTAAAATTGTATGCTCTTTTGAATTTGACACTTGGTTTTTCATTATCTCGCAACAAAATTATTTTGTGTAGCGCCCTCTATACCAAAACTCAACCATCCCTTTAAGTGTTTATGTGATGGAAATAATGATGGTGAAACTAGTAGTAGCCATGCGAATAACAAGTTTCTATTGCCATGTATGATGTTCTACTATTTTGTGATTGTGATGGTTTATCACAAAGGCATTCTGGTCAAAGTTGATTTATATTTGCAAATTTCAACACTTTCTTATATCCACCCTTGTTACATTTTAAGGAGAATGAATTCAGCCTTAATCAAGATAATATGTCAAATATTTGACTTAATCACTTCAGGGTCCTGTTTCATAAAACTTGTTCAATTGTTGTAAATGTCCAATTATTGAAACCAATGGGATAACAGCCAATGAGCATGGAGCATTTCAGCTGTTACTATGGTAGTTACAATGATTTGACACTAACAACAATTTTATTTATATTTATCTTTCATGAAACCGGGCCCTGTATTCCAGGTAAATGTATGTATATTATACTTCAATGTGTACATTGTAAACCTGTGTATTGATCATGGAAGTCTTTAATTTTGTATTTAAAAAACACATTTCTATTGTTCGTAGTATTAGTAGGTAACACATTCATTTCTTTTTCTATGATGTCCTAACACAATCCTATTACAGTGGTTTCTTTTGTTTATTTTCAGCCATAGCGTCTGTTTTGGTGCAATCTATAAATTGTCTAAGGAAAACAACATTTTTCATGTAGCAGAGACTACACTATTAAATTTGTATCATGTATCTAAATAATATCCTTCAATAGTTGTTGCTGTTTCTGATGTTAGAGTGTCAGAATTATGTTTAAGAAATTATAAGTATGTTTATATTTTGTATTACTTGAAATCAAACAAATTTCACCAAATAATGCCACTGAGTTATGATTTGAGAATACCTGATTTTGTTTTGGTCATAGATATCATGTGCATAACATTTAAACATTCAGATCTCATGTTTTAATTTCTCTTCTAAAGGGAAACTGACAGACATGACTGTATAGAAAGTAAGTTATTGTTGCATAAATACAGATTTCATATTATTGAAATGATGTATGTAATGTAAATAAACTACATTTGACAACTAGAATGTGTTTTTCCTCAAACATTTATTTTTTCCATTTTTCATTTTCATTTTCATTTATTTTGCAACTTATATCAAAAGAGTTGTAACAGAATATAAATACAAAATAATTATACATATAATACAACACAGAAATATCGCAAATGTACTTAATTGCATTAAACAATTACATAAAAATAAGTAAATAAAGAATAACTATGCAACATAATAGTATACAGTATATTAGTATAGTTGCATGGGGAGTCACAATAAGCTGCAAGCTTGATGGCGTGACACCCCAAAGAAAAAATAATGTAATCTTGCATTATGTATACAAACTACAAAATATGGGATAGAGAGAAAGAATAGAAAGAAAGGAGAAGGAAGGGGTGCATATAAAGTAATAATACAATTTACAAATAACTCATTAAATTATACAAAATATCATTGAATTACAAAAACGCAAGTTCACTGTCATTAAAACATTAAATAGGGAATGAAACATATACTGTATACAAAAATTAATTTAAATATTTTTTTAATATGATATCTTTTATCCTTCTTTTAAATAAATTTAGAAAGGTTATTTGTTTTTTAAATTCAGGCAAAGTATTCCATATATCAGGCCCCATGGTGTCGTATTGACTTGTGAGCTAAATAATTTTAGGGTTATTTAAATGAATATTATGACATGTACGTATTAAATGATAGTGAATATTTTCGTTTAAAACAAAATAATCATCAAAAACAGGGGGAAGTAATTTTTTCGAATATTTAAACATAAATACCGCTATTTTGAATGTGTTATTATCATATACTTTAAGAATTCTAAATTGATAAAATAAACCATCTGTATGCGCTAAATATCAAGATTTTTGCTTTATATGTGAAGGAAACATGGTAACAGTAAAGTGGGGTAGCATGGTCAGACTGATTGGGGAAACATGGTAACAGTAAAGTGGGGTAGCATGGTCAGACTGATTGGGGAAACATGGTAACAGTAAAGTGGGGTAGCATGGTCAGACTGATTGGGGAAACATGGTAACAGTAAAGTGGGGTAGCATGGTCAGACTGATTGGGGAAACATGGTAACAGTAAAGTGGGGTAGCATGGTCAGACTGGTTGGAGGAAACATGGTAACAGTAAAGTGGGGTAGCATGGTCAGACTGATTGGTATGGAGGGCACACAAATTATTTGGGCTTGATGTATTTCTTTGCTTTTTGAAGGACTGTCTAGTCAGAACGCAAAACTGGCTAATAACCTTGTATTATCTAATTTCTTATTCAACAGAATTGCGGGGCATGCTCACAACTGAGAAATGCAGAGTTTTTTTTGGTTAGATTCATGGAAATTTAAAACGGTCGTTACATAATTAATTAGGTATCATCATTTAGAGGAAGGAACATATTTTGCGTCTATAACATTAAATTAAGTATTCAATTGTGAATTACTAGTAAGTTGTTTGTTCAAATGTCACAAAGATTTGTTTTCCATTTAGTGCAAATTACGAGGCTTGAAAAGAAAAAAACACAGATTGTACTTCTCACGTCTCCATGATTTTAGAATAACTCTATCTGATTATGTAGCTATTTATTTGATATCTTGGATAATTGGGTCAGAAACTAAGAACGTACCACTCGACTACAAACCAAGAACAGCCTAAAATACGAACACGCATTTCTATAGGGGTGTGTTTTTACTGGAACTGTTATTGGCCCAAATAAATAAACGCTAGAACACACTTCCCGCCGGCAGAAAATCTCTCTTCCCTTCTCTCTCCACAAACGCTTGTGGACATGGAATGTCTGCGTGATGCAGATTCAGCCAATCAAAGGTCTAGGCTGCTCTGTGACTGTATCCCCTTAGGTTTTTTAAAAATTACTATTGTTGTCAAAATATTGGGGAGGGGGGGGGGGGGGGGGCGACTTACGGGGTCTTGTTCCTCACCCGTATGCCACCTCCACCCGGTAGCTACGCCACTATTGCAGTATGTCTGAATACAATAATGAGTTGACATTCAAATGTGAAATAAAGCAATCATAAACTAGGACAAATTCACAAATTAATCAAGCACTATAATCGGTTGTTGTATTGAAAGTTCTATTCAAAAGGATTATTAAAAAGAAACATTTTGCCCCATTATTATGTGTGTGTGTGTGTGTGTGTGTGTGTGGGGCAACCTGGTGTGGGCGTGTGTTTCTGAGTTTTAGTCAATGTTGAAATCACATAGGCGTACCCAGGATTTTTTCAAGGGGGTGTTATTCCGTCAGCAAAAATGTTTGAGGCGGAGACCATTGGTTGAGAGTCATGTAAGCGGGGGAGGGGGGGGGGGGGGGGTGTCCATTGCCAAAAAATGTCGAGGTTGACGCCAACTAATCCTCAGGGGGATGATAAAAGTGGACCTGAGACCGGTCAAAAGTGTACCCAAGACAGACAAAAACTTAAGAGGGGTGTTTGAACACCCCAAAACAGCCATTTTGTCGTCTAAGGGGGTGTTTTGAACACCCCAAATACCCCCTTAGGTACGCCTATGGTTGAAATGATTGAGCTGTTTCTAATTATCATTTGAAAACTATTTTTCTTAAACTACTGATAACCATTACCCGAGGAGTCGGCTAGGTGATACAAAAATGTTTTGGTATTATCGTGACCTAAAAGATTTGATGTGAAACTAAAAATGAAAACTGAAATATGAAATATTACGCTTTAAGCGTTATATTTCACCTCTTCCGGCAGGGAAGTTGTTTTATTTCCTTCATTTTCACTTTCGCCTGTATCTCGGCCAAAACATAATTTTGTTAACATATTGTTCTAATTCGGATTGAAAACAAATCATTAATCCTCTCTTGGCGATATGTACGAATAACATAATACAATGCAAGGTTTACTATATAACGATAAAGTGAAATATATAACTTTTTATCATAACAAATGTAGTCCGCCAACCAAAATGTACTATTGTAATTATAACACACTACATTGTTAAAATGTTAGATTATAGTTACTAAATGCCTAATAATGATCAAATAAGAATATTAATAATGGGTCAAATCCATGATTAGATGCCCACCATTTTCCATGGCGCGGTAATTCAAAGAGTATTAAAACATGTAATTAGCAAAGGGCAAACGAGAGTAAAACAAAAACATTGAAATGTGGCTTGTAACATGCGTCTTTTAAACTCATCTTGAATGGTTTTACAAGTTCTTAAAGGCAGGCCCGTTGCCAGGGGGGGGGGGGGGGGGGTGCGTTGGGTGCCTTGGGTGCGTACGCCCCCCCCCCCCCCCCCAAATTCAGAAAGGTCCACTTTTTGCCGGTCTCGGGTCCACTTTTTACCGGTCTCGAGTCCACTTTTTACCGGTCTCGAGTCCACTTTTTACCGGTCTCGAGTCCACTTTTTATTGGTCTCGAGTCTCGACCATTTTAACCGTCTTACACGTCTCTCAGTTTGTGGTATCGGCCTCGAAATTTTTTGGCAAGTGGTCTCTGTCCCGTTTTTGTAAATTGCGCACCTCCCCATGTACAATCCTGCTTAAAGGTAACTTATTCAAGTGAGAAGTTACCCGCTTAAACATATTGCTCTTTCACCGAGTCCTGATTTTGGCTAATGAGTGGGAACAGAAGGTTAGCCAAATCTAGAAGATTGAATGGGTATTTCTTCACTGTGTTATCAAACGAATATAAATAAGGAGTGAATTATGGACTTATCTTGTCACCCACCCGCATATTTACGTGACTCGCCATTACGAACGGACTCGATTCTGTATCAACCCTCACGACCCCAATTCTGGGGCATGACTGAGGAAAGAGGGGGAAGGGGGGGGGGGGGGGGCAAGGATTGCAGTGAGAGGGCCAGCCAGTACGTATCACTCACTGGTGTTGAAGTAAAATTCGTGTTATGCACTTACGCGCCCCATTATTATTTATTCCACTCGAAAATATTCACAGCGAGCTACAAACGATACCCTTTGATTATGTGGTTGGCCCCGTCCACTACCAAGGCCATTTGCCGGTCATCGTCAATAGCGATACCGCGAAGATAATCAAACTCTCGAAATTGTCCAAAGTTACCCAGGTTGTCGCCATCAGGACTAAATACCATTACTGTCTCTTTACTGCAGACCCGACACGAGTCGGTGCGTCTCGCCGTGACGTAGATGTTGTCCAGTCGATCGACCGTCAGACCGCGACAGTGCCATCGCTTCCCGTCCAGGTTGAGTGGGATCGTCATAATGGACTTCTGTGTGCGTGGGTCGAAGCTCTGGATCCTACAGTTGTTCCGATCTGCAACCAGGATGTGTCCCTTGGAATTGATCTTCAGGAACCAGGGGAAGTTCAGCGCACCGTCCAAACTGCCAGCATATCCCATGGTAGAAAGCAGGTCGCCGTATCGATTGAAGATCCGTATGTTGTTTTCCTTGGCGTCCGCCACGTAGACCTTGTCTGTATCCAACGCAATGCCCGTTGGACAAGGCCCAACTTTAGCCCAGAGCCGGAGCGCACCGGTGCTTCTTAGAAACTGCAAAACGCACTTGTTCTTGTCGTCGGTGATGTAGAATGATTCTGGATCGCTGGCGCAAGCAAAGGGACCGATCTTCTTGAGGCCCTTGGGAGGTTTAGATCCGAATTCCAGCTGGACGTTGCCCTCTCGGTCGACGACCACCATTCTGTGGTTGCCCCTGTCTACGATGAGGTATTGCCCTCCCGTTACCAGGATATCGTGCGGATTCTTGAACTTGGAAGAACCTCTAAAATCCAAGACCTTCCCGCCGCTAGGCCTAATAAGAATGTCTGCACGAATCCGTTCATTCACACTGCCCACCATTGATATCTCGATAATGTGCTTACCAATCTGCTCAGGGACAAGCACTTTTTCAAAGGAATAGGAAGGTTCCTCCAAATCCGGATGCTTCAGTTGAACGGATAGGAGGTCGATTTCTGATTGCTGGTTGTCAGGAAACGCAATCGTTCCTCGTACATACGTGCTTTTGTTTGGCATGATCACTTTCTTGTTTCGGTCACAGAGCTTTAATTGTATCACAACGCTCTTGTTCACTACAGCATCATTCGACACCTCAATCTTAGATGCAGAAAAGTCAATGTCCTGTTTTGTCTTGACGGAGAAACGCTTCATGTGCACCATGTGGACCGGGCTTCCTACACTGCTACTTACGCTACTCGATCTGCTGCTCCTACCACAGCTGATATCTGCCCTGATATGCGCTTCCTCGATTTCTCTCCGCTCCGGTTCGAAGGGGGACACAATTTGACAAACCGGGCACTGGATTTCAGGGCGGCGATGTTCAGTACCGGTAGTGGCTATAGCATAGAGGCATATCTCGCATGCAGCGTGTCCGCAAGGTAGTTGGTACGCATCCTGAAGACGACCTAGGTGGAGAGGACAGTTGTCTGGTTGGTCGCTGGCCAAAGAACTCTGACTGTTATACCGGTCCATCTTAGACGGGTCGTATATTTTCTGTGTGGTTATGGTGGGAAGAAAGCATTTATAATTACAAAGTAATAATATTATACATAATACAAAAAAACAGTAAATGTTAGATACCGTGAACACATATTTAAAAATTCCATGTGTATAGTGGTCTCACAATAATATAAAAAATAGCCTCTGAATGTTCTTTTTTTTGTTTCCATACTCTAATGAGATCGCCGGATTATGACTTGCCCACCTATAGCATTTTGTCTTTTGTTCATATTAACTATAGACTCTGTACCAGTGAC
>JBAMJV010005141.1:45000-103941 GCA_037951105.1 Echinarachnius parma | reverse complement strand
GTCACCGCAATTACCGCATGCGATGAGACTTGCCTGAAGTATTCAGGATTAAGTATTGTCTACCATGCAGCGTGTTCACAAACAACAAATTTTCATCCCTTTAATCATGACTAAAGAATCATGACTAATGGCAAGCCCTTTGTGTAAAAACTAGATACACTCTGTTTTCTCAGATAAACTCAGTTTATCTCAGATAAACTCAGTTTATCTCCCAGATAAACACAGTTTATCAGAAAAACTCAGTTTATCAGCTGATAGACTCTGTCTATCTGGTGATAAACTGAGTTTATCTGAGAAAAACAGGGTTTATCTAGTTGTTACGCAAAGGGCTTGCCAAATAAACACATTATCATACAAACTCAGTTTATCAACTGATGAACTCAGTTTATCAACTGATAAACTGAGTTTTCTGATAAACTTTATCTGGAGATTAACTGAGTTTATCTGAGAAAAACTGAGTGTATCTGAGAAAAACATAGTTTATCTAGTTTTTACACAAAGGGCTTGCCATAGGAATTTTTAATGAGAAGCTGATTCTATAGTCATGATATTAGTCATGATAAGGGCTGAAAATTTTGTGTGTGAACACGGGGCAAGACTATTTGCGATGTGCTGTAGCCACCGCAATAACCACAATCACCGCATGCTCTCTCTCTCTTCTATTGTTTTGATCGCAACGGATTTTGAACAGATTTTTTGATGTCCAAAAACCTTGCGACGGGACTTGCGATAGGAACCTGCCGTCGCAAGAGAACACACGGCGCATGCGTTCCACGTGACCGGTCATGCTATTGTTTGATCAACAACCCAAAACCGGGCTTATACTGCTTATTAAGCACGATAAATCACATGTAAGGTTTATTTTAGCCGAAATGTAATACACAAAACCTATTTATGGCTATAATTGGGAATTAGACCGAATATATTGCGATATTTGCATTCTGTTGTAACGTCTAGTTATTTCGAACATGATTGGCCCTTCATAAGTTCTATTGTCTTGTTACAGTTGCAGTTCGAACAAAGACCAGGTAATACCAAATACTTTTAAAATAGTACCTTCTGCCTTCTAGCCAGGCGCTCGGTATTTATAGAATGGAGAAGGGAACGTTAAATCACACGAGTTACCAGAGGACTGGCCCCCTTCTGTAGATTTTGCTACATTTAGTAGACGTGTGGCCTAGGGCTAATGAATCGGAGATAGGCGCCGCCTTTTGTGCCAAAATTGGCACGGGACCAGTAAGGACTGTAATACAAACTGATGTATGACTCGTCCATCCATCAAGCTAACGTGTTTTTAGTTTGTTCGTTCTGTTTGTTTGTTTGTTTGTTTGTGTGCGTTTTTACATGGCAAAAGATTAACCAGTACCTTTAATGAGCTTGTGAAACGAATACATCGCCCAATGAAGTGAGCAATGATTTGTACTAAATGTTAAACCTTCATCACTCTGTGATTGTTATGTCCTTTTAAGGGGGACAGTAACATTATAAAGATTAATGTATTAAAGGGGTAGTACAGTTTTGGTAAGGCTCAACTTTACTAACCAAACATGGACAGTAACATTATAAAACTAAGTTTTAACTCCACCATGCTCGAAAGGTATACAAAATTACAAACGACTTAGTAAGAAGCCCGTTATCATTTAAAAAAGAGCCATTAAAACACAAGAGGGCGCTCTCTTAAAAGGCATTGGTTTCAACCATTTTTCATACAAAATTATGCATGTAGTGTTTTATTTAAATAATGATTAAACAACAACTATTTAAAAATCGCTTTTGAAAATTTTTGAAAAAGTGCAAGCATTTTTTTTATTTTTTTGAAAAATTCAACTAATTATTTAGGCCCCAAATAAATATAGGATCAGATATATTTATTGATACTTCAGCAGTTTCTGGGCCGATTTTGACCTAATAAAGTTTATTCTGCCATTAAAATTGCATGTTCTCGCAAATTCGACACTCAGTTTTTCATTACCTCACAAAAAAATTGTGATGTGCAGCGCCTTCTCTACCAAAACTAAACTACCTCTTTAAATAGAAAGAACGATGATGCATTATAATTATAATCACAATAGTTACAGTTAAATTTCATGATTAAAATTGTTACTTGTATGTTTCCAGTTGTGTACGCGGCTGCAGGAGGAGGTATCGGAGCAATCATAATCCTCGTCATCGTTGTCGTAATCATCATCGTTTGTAGGCGCAGGTGAGTTGTCTATCCATAACCAGTATTCATTTTTTATTTACGTGATTTATGATACTGCCTTTCTCTCAATCCCCCCCCCCCCCCCTCCCCCAACCCTCCCCCTCTTTCTATATATATAAGTGACTGGTAACTATTTGTGCTTAACGCCATTGCAGTGGATTTTGAGGGTCTATAGATGACCTTACACCACAAAACGACCAATAAGTCTGGATAAATGATTATGCTAATTTTCACATGACATCAGAGTAAAATTCGTTACCTTAAAAATGGTATATAATTTGTCATATTCAGACAAGGCAAACCCTCTGAAAATGAGCGCCAAAGATTTGGAAAATGGCTGTAATCTGATATTTTGTATTCGATGCAAAAAATATACTTAAACATGATTTCTGACGATCAAAATTTCATAGAAGGTAGATTAAGATACCTTCATTCAAGAAATATAGAAATCCTGAATCCCATACTTTTAACAAAATTTGACTATTTCAGCTAATAACAGAGAAACTATATCCGCGACATAACGGTCGTTTTGTGTTGTACGGTTCTTCACTACAGTCGAGGTAGAGTGAAACAAGACATGTCCAACAAATTAATACTAACAAAGCGAGAGACTATCTAGATCTGTTTTAACTATAATGGAGATTGCCAAATCTAGTTGTGAACGTACTCGATAATAATGCACGTTTTAAAAGGGAGTTAATCGATTTGCTTTCACAATTCAGTTATATACATGGTCCCTATTTCTTCTGTTCTTCAATTTAATCCTTTTATAAAGTTCACTCCATTTCGTTTTTCCAAATTGTTTTCCATAAAGTAGCGGAAGAAATAGCGAGAAGTCAACGATGAGTGGTGACCCAGGGTTAGAGATGAGTAAGAAGGGCGCTCAGCCGCAGTATGAGACTAACGGCATGATAAAGAACATCGACAACTCCTACATGAGCACAAGTCCAGGCATGGCGACTGGACCGAACCACGTATATGAGGATTCTGATTTGCATTATGCAACGTCGGGCGGCGCTGCACCGGTACAGGAGAGTGATTCCAGCGGTCTTTATGCAACGTCGGGTGGGGCAGCAACGGAAGAAGAGAGTGATCTTGATGGTCTTTATGCAATGACGGGTCGCAATGCAACGATGGAAGGTAGTGATGTCGGTACACTCTACGCGAAGCCGAATAAGTCGCAACCCGAGCCGGAAAACGACGCGAACTTTGACGCAAGTCAGTTGTACGCGATGCCGCAGAAAAACGTTGCGAGGGAGGAAGATCAGACGGTTATGGTTGATAACGAGTTATACGGTGGTCAGGGCTATTAAATCCAATGATTGTCATGATAAACATATTCCCCTTAAGCTTTCTTGAAATATGAATGATTACCTTGAAAAAAACGCACAACATTATGCTGGAAACAAAACATTAATCGTACAAGAAGATTAAGACTATGTCTGTTAAGACCGTACCGTTATACCCTACTTACCGGATAAAATATCCCAAATTATAATTTGAAAAAAGAAAGTTACATTTGTGGACATTATTTTCAAACCGAGAGGAAAATATTTCAGCTTATCACGTAAAAGAGGTAATCATTTGGTTTTCATAAGATATTTGTATTGATTTCCGTGGGTTTTATATGGCATTTGCATTGGTTAACAACGACTGTTTTAGGATTTAAGTGTATTTCAGGGATTCGAACGCGAGTGCACACATTACAAATCACAACATTAAGTGAATTTGCCTTGAAATAAGAACTAGTTTGGCAGATTGTGTAAAAATAATGGAAGCAAGTCAGTCATTCCAAAGACATATTCGTTGATTCATCATTCTCACCCATTAGTGCACTTGGACGTAGTGGAGTTGTGGTGCCCGCCCGCAAGTTAAACCTAGTGTGCGCAAACGGGCGCAAGTCCAAGAATTTGCGATTTGTGCGCGATGCAGTTTGCTAAAAATACAATTTGTTTTGTGTTCATATGTATTACCGATTGAATGCATGCAATAATTGATTGGCAGTATTAGGAAAAGTTGTTTTACTGCCGACACGTGTATCCAATTTATGCGCACGCAATCAAAAGCATATAACGCACTATGACATAAACGCTAGTGCATATGCAGATGTCCCGAGCAACTGTTTAGAGAGGTATTTTTAATAATGTTTAAAGTGCACTTTCCAAATATTGATTTACATTTAGAAAACGTAACATATTTTGATACGAATATTGAAAATATTATTTCCAAAATTATTTCTTAATTGAGAGTATCGGTTTAGAAACACAATAAAAAATATATATATCCATCGCTGCATTTGAATTGTAACTATATTTTTGTAAACTATTATAATATAAAAATACATAATTATAATATATATATATATATTAACACAGAACGTTAGTCCCCCCTGAAAGAGATAGTTGAGTTTTGGTGTAGAGGGCGCTACACAAAAAAAATTTGTGTGAGATAATGAAAACCTGAGTGTCAAATTCGAAGACCATATAATTTGAATGACAGAATAAACTTTATTTGATCAAAATCGGTTCAGAAATGGCTGAAATATCCAAAAACATAACCATTTGTAATAATTGTGGGGCCCCACAAGTATTCGATAATTTTGAACCAGCCGTTAGACAATTTTAAAAAATGCTTCCTCTTTTCAAACATTTACAAAAGAGGTTTTTAAATAGTTGTTGATTATCTCTCTATCTGATCATTATTTCAACAAAACATCACATGCACAATATTTTATTTAAAATGGTTGAAACCGATGACTGTTTAGAGAGCTCCCTCTTGAGTTTTAACAGCTCTTTTTTAATGATAACAGCACGGGCGTCGATCTGTCATTGATACCCATTTATCAGGGGGGATGATCTATTCATCCATCCCCCCTGATGAATGGGTATTACGTAAGTATCGACGCACATGGATAACAGGCTTTTTACTTAGTTATTTGTAATTTTTAATTCCGTTCGAGCATGGTGGAGCTATAACTATTAGTTTGTAATGTAATGGTGCAGGTTTTGGTTACTATAATTCAGTGTCACCAAAACTGTACCCTCTTTACCAGAACTCAACTATCCCTTTAACATCTTATAGTTCAATAACCAAACATTGCTTTAAAGGGGTACTTCAGTTTTCGTATAGAGGGCGCTGCACGAAATACTTTGTTTGTGTGTTAATGAAAAACTGAGTGTACAATTGGAAAAAGCATACAATTTTAATGACAGAATAAACTTTATTTGATAAATATCGGTTCAGAAACAGCTGAAATATCAATAAATATATCCGATCGGAATAAAACTGGGGCCCAGACTTATTCGATGATATCTTTAAAAACATTTTAAATGCTTACACTTTTTAAAAAATGTACAAACGAGGTTTTTACATAGTTGTTTATGATCTATCTATTTAATCGTTATTTCAACAAAACATCACATGCATAATTGTGTTTTAATGGCTCTTTTTGAATGATAACAGGCCTCTTACATAGTTTTTTTTTTCTTTTATGTTTCGAGCATTGTGGAGTTATAAATATTAGTTTGTATAGTTTGTAATGTTATGGTGCAGGTTTTGGTTACTAAAATTTAGTTTGACTAAAACTGTTCTATCCCTTTAAATGTAAATCCAATAGTTATTTATCATTTCAAGTGAATCGATATAATTTTTATCCAAATGTGGAAATTAGTAACATAATACAGACATACATTATATACGAACGCATACATACATACATATACACATACAAACATACACACATACTCACACACACATACATTAATCCATACAAACATACACACATACATACACACACATTTATCCAACCATATATACATACATACATATACACATACACACATACATACATACATACATACATACATACATACGTACACACACACACACACACACACACACACACAAACACGTATTATACCAATCACCAAAAAAGTACATACATGAACTCCAATAAACGCATTCTCAATATTTTGTATGTAATGTAATTATTCATTTTATTTGTATATCAATATAATAACTCTACCATCATTTGCAAAAATTTAAGACCACCTGGGAATTTGTGGGTATTTCAATAATTTGAAATGCATTCTTTTGTCTCATTGAATGATTACATAACATGTTTACTACAGTAGTCATGGAAACAATGTCAAAGAGCAGTTCAAGTGTGATACAAAGGCTATGCGTTGAAAATAAAAGTATGTCTGAAAAATAAATATGTTTAACTTTGTTTTTTTCTTTGAGTTATTGCATTTTGGAATGGTGGTCTTAAACTTTTGCAAATGATGGTAACAGCTCGATGGCAAAGAGTTACATAGATGACATAGAATCAACAAACATCAGATGCGTTTTGGCTCAAATTCATTTTCATATAAATAATGTAAAGTGTAAAACAATAACTTACTTTTAGAATATCATACAACTTTACATACGAATCGTCTACATACTAAATGTTGATGTGTTTGCTTTTTAAAAGTGACAAGATACATTTAAAATTAAATTGTAAATGAGTATTAAAAAAAAGGAGCTCCACCAATTTAATAGATTAAAATTTAATTTAATTTCATAATGGGCATAAATGGTTCATTGCAAATTGCTCTTGGTTCAAAATATCAAAGATGATACGTTTATTGTCGTAATGTCATTAAACAAGTTTTAACTGAAATGTAATGAAACACAGTAAAAATTGGATTTTCAAACAAAATTGTAACGTAGATATGTATAGCTTCTACTCAGCATAATTATTAATAATATGC
The DNA here is from genome assembly GCA_037951105.1 of Echinarachnius parma. Taxonomy (NCBI): domain Eukaryota; kingdom Metazoa; phylum Echinodermata; class Echinoidea; order Clypeasteroida; family Echinarachniidae; genus Echinarachnius; species Echinarachnius parma. The sequence continues at coordinate 96,984 of JBAMJV010005141.1, read as the reverse complement.
ATGTATGTATGTATAAATCATGTTTTTATTTTAGAGTAGTCTAGATATTCCCATTATGTTTGGAACATTATTATTTTCATAAAAATTGTACAAGGTATACATTAAATGCATGTTAGCATTTTATCTTAAAGAATTCATTTGGAGAATTGTAATTTAGGGTTAAATATTAACTAAATTATTTACATTTTACAATGCTCTAATTTCTCAACCTGGATACATATAATTGTCCTTTTTTTAGATAAATTATTTGTATAGATTATGTGTTTAACGTGAAACACTGTATGATGTTTTTCAATATAAGAATTGATGATCATGTAAATGAAATAGAATGGAATAATATAATATAATAAATTATGATATATGGATAGGCTTTCTTGACACGTACAAGTATTAAGACAATTAAAATACATGTTTATATATGTATGTATATGTATGCAATATTTGGTAAGCCTTTGGGCACCTTCCCTGTTTTGAACATATTATGATAATTTGAAACAATCTATTAAATAGACTTACGATTTATGTAAATGTTTGTTTTGTTGTAAATATTTTGTTTTCCACGTAACATGTAACACAACAAATGTCCTTATGGACAAAAAAAAATAACTTGAACTTGAACATATTACTTCAGACACTACACTTGAAAAATAAATTAATTAATACATTCATAAATATATCCAATGAACTGACCAAGTTGGAAACAGGAGAATAAGAGTGTCCTTTGATTCACTTTACAAAATTAACAATAATTATTAAAACATAACGTATAATTGAGTTGCATATCAAAGTAAGTGATCCGCCTTTAACTATTGTATTTCTTGATAGTACAATGCTCATATTAATGTTCCTCTGTTATTACAGGAAAAGAAACACATTTATGAGTTCTATCACATTAACTGATTCTAATATTAGTTGAAAACGTCGTTGCCCGGGGGGGGGGGGGGCACTCATGTATAATGTAAGACGGGTATGTGCCGCTTAAAAGAACCCGTTTTCACACCCGATTGCCGCTCTAAAGATACCCGATTTTCAAAAATTGCCGCTCCATAGACCCCCGGAATGACTTGGCTAGGTAGTTGAGTAGCGCCAAGTTCATTATTCTTCTTCTAGTCACACACCTTAGACCACCATTTGAGCATTTTTGAGGGTTTCCGTAGGTCTCTGGTAGCTCCAAGTCTATGTATTTTGTAGTTTTAGTCTGCTCCTTAGACCCCTTAACTCCCGTTTCAGGGTTTTTGTGGCTCCAAAGACCCTATATTTTTTGCTTGTAGTCAGCTCTTAAGACCCCCATTTCAGAGTTCCGTGCGGCACACCCCCGTCAAAAAATTATTCGAGTGCCCCCCCCCCCCCCCCCCCCAACCCGGGCGTCGTTGCATCGATTTGGTGGAATAGTCCTTGAAAGTGAGATCATCTTGGAGACTGGGACTCTGGTTAAGCTGTCATCAATCTCCATTTTAGTCGAGCAGCTTCAGATATGGTTCATTCAAACCTATATCAGAACATTGAGCAAATAGAAGACAACAAAACGCGTTGAAATTATTAATTACATTTTCTGAAAATGTCTTCGTCAAGAAATACAATACCCGTCCAAATACAAATGTTACATTATCATCGCAATATTAGCATAATTATCAAACAACCTCTTCATAGTTTCAACTTGAAAAAGGTAGTTCAGTTTTGGTATAGAGGGCGCTGCACAAAATATTTGTTTGTGAGATAATGAAAAACTGAGTGTAACATTTGCAAGAGCATACTATTCTGCCATGCAGAATAAACTTTATTCGATCAAAATCAGTTCAGAAACGGTTGAAATATCAAATAAATATATTCGATCGGAATAAATCTGGGGCCCAGATTTATTCGATGAGTTTTTAAAAAAATAACAACAATGCTTACACCTTTTCACAAATTTTCAAAAGAGGTTTTTAAGTAGTTGTTGATGATCTCTCTATTTAAGCATTATTTCAACAGAACATCACATTCATAATTTTGTATGAAAATGGTTGAAACCAATGCTCTTTTAGAGAGCGTTTTAATGGCTCTGGTGGAGTTATAACTATTAGTTTGTATTATGCAGCCTTACCAAAACTGTACTACCCCTTTAAACAAAATCCGATTTCTTTTTTTTCGTTTTTTTTTAATAAAGTCCATTATATTTATAACTTATAGAATTACATCAAGATTTATTCGTCGATGCTTCTTTTGTGCACTTTTTTTTTAAACGTGTCAAAATAAAAAATAAATAAATAAATAAACAACAACAAAACGGTTACCTTGCACCAGATCTTTCCATGTCGCCCTCTACAGAAGCCTGGTAGGGTTGGAGAACATCGGGTAGCTACATAGTCCCCATCACCCCCAGGGTGGTCCCCCTAAGATTTGGTAGAAGTTGATGCGGCTCTGGTCCAACGCTGACACCCTCTCGAGAAGCTTGGTAAGAACCTAGCAACCCCGTCGTCCTGAAGCCAGTATTGGTCCAACCCTCGTTGATTCCCTCTGGATTGGTACACAGGAGCCACTGCGGTGCTGCGCTGGTCCCTTGGTGACATCCTTCAGAGACGACTGGACTGGTAGGACGCTTGGTAGGAGCGCAGCATCTCCGTCGTCCTGAAGTCCGTATTGGTCCACCCCTCGTTGAGCCCATCAGGGTTGGTAGGAGCCGATGCGGTGCTGCGCTGGTCCCTTGGTGACATCCTTCAGAGACGACTGGATTGGTAGGACGCTTGGTAGGAGCGCAGCATCTCCGTCGTCCTGAAGTCCGTATTGGTTCACCCCTCGTTGATCCCCTCTAGATTGGTACGCAGAAGCCGATGCGGTGCTGCGCTGGTCCCTTGGTGACATCCTTCAAAGAGGACTGGACTGGTAGAAAGCTGACATCAGTACCTATAATCCTGTCAGGGGAAGGAACTTCGCGCTGTGCGTGTTACGCAAGCAAGCTAGTGAATATATTCCCAAGAGATGGGGGATAATCTTATCCGCGCTCTCTCCAGAAAATGGATGAAGGGGAGGGGTGAAATTGTAGCTGCGTGTTTTTTCCGAAAAAGGAGGAGGTATAGGAAATTGTCGATTTTGGATGCGCTTTTTTCTAGCAAAACAAGAGTAGCGAAGAAAATGCACGCATGCTCGCGAGTGTCGATTTACTTACCTTGCTCTCCGTACCAGAGAGCGTATACTTACTTGGTCCAACGCTACAGACCACAGGGCCTAGTGTGTAGTAGGCCTCTTCCGACCCGGCCCCGCCCGCCGTGTCACCAAATCGAAGCTGAGTCACGGGGAGATATGACGCGTCGAAATCGTTGATGTCGCCCGTATCTGACGCCCACGAGTTCGCATCGGCATCACAGTTGCATACCTCAGACCCGCCTGCGCAGGAAAATGGGATTGAATTCAAATCGCGTAATCAATGGACTGTATGTGTCCCGTGTTTAACTTAGTGATACATGGAATATGGAAACAGCGAGTACCATGAGTACTGCATATCTTAAAATATTTTGTATTTTCAATATCTAATTTTATCGCAGCCAAGTAAACGCATGACGATGGGAAATGTTTAAGGTAGTTCGATCCAAACCACACTCACATGCCAATATCGTTTCTTTAGCTGCAGTTCCCCAGTTCGTCTTAAATTCTATTTTACTTCATAACAAGACGACTGCAACACGTTAAATGTCATCATGACTATAGACTATAGTCATAAGAATGTGTTTAATTCAGGCCAAAAGTATGACTTTAATACTCACTGCTACACGATCCATCAACGCCACACGCGCATGACGATAGCGTCTCGTTAGCGGTTCCCCAGTTCGTTCTCGCTACTCCGTATCGGTCTACGAACCAGCCCATGCCATTCTTGATCAGAGTAGAAGCTGAGGAAAACAAACACACAACATTCACTAATTAAAAGTCATCCATTTGTAACTTCATACTTCTATTTTTCAAATTGACATTTGAGACATTAATTATTATATTCAAATTATCGTAAGATGATTACAAGCTTTCGCTTTTCAGGAGCTCCAAACCAATATGGTATTGTTTTAATATTGTCAATATTGATTGACTTTTTTTTATGGATGAATAAATTAAAATTTCAAAAAAGAACAAAAATACCTCTCAAATTGACGGGTGATAGATTCATATTGAAAAATGGTAAAACTTTTTACCTATTTAATAGTGTATGTGCGATTGTATCACCTACTGCCCCTTGATTTTGACTACATCCAAAAAGCATTTTAATGCAATGATAAATATCTCCATATTTGTTGAGGGAGACATTCAAATCATAACTATATTTCATGCATCTGTAACCACAGGGAGCACGGGGGCCTGTGCCCCCCACCCAAAAAAAACTAATAATCTGAAGGGGAAAAATGTAATAGAAAACATAAGGGGAAATTTGTAGGCAAAACAAAGACATACATAAAGTGTGCCCGCAGATAATTTAGCGTGTCCCCCCCCCCCCCCTCCAAATCAGTCCGACCACACTACGCCACTAAATGTATTAGTATTCTTCATCGATATTCTTCATCTGTCCTTTTCTTATCCTTACCATAGCACTCGTAGAGGAACTCCTGGACGCAGGCAAAGTAATGGTCGTCGGTATCGTGCGAGAAGAGGAGCTCCATCTGTTCGATGGTGATGCCAATGTACGACACCATTCGCTGGTACTCGCCCGCCGAGCCGTACCCCGCTACTTGGGTACGCGAGGTGGTGTCGTGGTATAGGGACATCTGAGCGTGAGTGGAGTTGAACCCCGGATCGCAATACACTGATTATATCAGAAGAAGAAAATAGTTAATAATGTATTGGCATACATTTTGATTAATTTTGATGGTTACTGGTTTGGTTATTTGCCCGCCGAGCAGTACCCCGCTACTTGGGTACGCGTGGTGGTGTCGTGGTACAGGGCCATCTGGGCGTGTGTGGAGTTGAACCCCGGATCACAATACACTGATTGTATCAGAGGGGGACATTGCAATAATTAGTTATATATTTATATACATTTTTATTTATTTTCATGCAGTTTGCTTCACTGGTTTGGTTTTCGCCCGCCGAGCCGTACCCCGCTACCTGGGTACGCAAAACACGGATTATAGAAAGGAATAGAAAATAAATTACTAATAAGTAATTTTGTTGCGGACTGCGTCACTGTTATTCGCCCGTGACGCAATGTGATGTCGTGGTATAGAGCCATAAGGGCCGGGTTGCAATACACTGAATATATTTTATACAAAATTATGACATTTTCAAATACATGTGAAAAATTTATCGAGTATGTATAGAGCAAGGATTCCTGTTTATCATTGTTTCATGTTGTCACGCACACACGATGAATTTCACGTTCTAGACGAATAAATGTATAAATCTTTGTTATCTAAATCATGTAATGCACAACAGTATCATGTTGGCATGTCACACACATTTTTAGTTTGGGACGATAAATGTCATTGTGCGGTAATGCTATTTATTATTTTTGTCAAATAATTGGGGTTACGCACGGTACCCCACCCTCTAACATTCATACCGTGCCCCCCCCCCCCCCCCACCCTCGACGCTTCACCACTGTTATGTAATACCTACCAATAAAGCCATCGATGTTATCAGTTGGATCAGGATCGATGAGATAGAAGCCAGCCGTCGAGTAGCCATTTTCCTTCACCTCATAACACGACATGGGCGGAGTGGACCCGGATTCTGTTAAAGAAAGCAAGGTTTGGGAATTACTTATTGCTACATTTTTGGTTAACGGGATGCCTGTAAAGTGTCTAACTCCACGAAAATTACTTGGAGCTTCCTCATTTCTCTTATATCGTGTTGTTTAGCTTGTGTTAAGAGAAGAATAAAATAGGGTTAGATTTTTTCAAATGGCCCTTTAGTATGACGATATATATTATTCAGCTCAAAAGCGCTAATGAACAGTCATAATCCTCATAAACGTCCGTTGTAAAAGCTGACGCATATTTTCTTTTTTTTAACCAGGAAAGCAGTGTTCCTTTTCAATGAAACGTTCACACATCATTCGGACATATCTTACAATGATTTTGGTACAGGATTGAAGTCTCAATATCTGACACTCTACAGGTGCACCTTTAAGTCCTATTTACTCAGGCTAGCCTCTTCAATTATGAGTGGAAGCACGCATGGAAGTTCGGTTAAGTGGAAAAGACTTTTGAAATATTACTCGTTGATCATTTTTGATTGCTTATGTTAGGTCTCCGAAAATTGTAATAACTAGTCTTTTTATGAAAATACAATGTAAATACCGTGAAACCTGTGTATAGTGACCACCCAAGAGATATAAGTTTAGTGGCCACTGTAGACAGGTGACCTCTATAGACAGGCTCCATAAAATTGCTTTTCATCTTTTGATGGCCACTATAGGCAAGGTATGCTTCTATAGACAGGTGGCCACTATGACAGGTTTGACCATTTAATCAAATGTAAATTAAATGTATTGTGTGCTATTAGCTAGCTCTTTTTTATCAAATATATTTGTTCATTATTATTATGTTATACTTTTATTTTTTATAAATAAATTGCTATCATTCCTTTAAATTCGTTCAGAGTGGTGATAGTTACCATGTTTAACATTATGCATTACAATGTCCTTTGTTTACCCTACTCCAACTAGTTGCGTTCTACATAGTCAATACGTGGTACAAACGGTTCATGAACAGTACTTTATTTGTGAACTCATGGCCTACATGAACCGGGAGCGTCCTCTATTAACTATATGGGAATTTCACATTCTAGCAGGTAACAGATTAAAGATACTGTCCACTCGTATAAAGCCAAAGGTCAAGAATTGCGTGATTATTGTAACCCATAGCCTACAGGAACCTGGTGGGTCATGTATTCACTCTATATGGGAATTTCAAAGCCAAGCAGGTATTACGAACTAATTGACTAGATTAAAATCGACACTCCGTGTCGGTCGTAAGATATACAGGGTGTCTCAGAAAGAATGCAACACCTACGATCGTTAATTTCATCAACACCATCGACCAAATGTCATTGTTTTTTGTTTGATTGGGTAGAACATTCTTTTTTCCAACAAAATGATACAATGAGCATTGATTTTGGGTAAGGCGTTTGGATCCTAGGGCCATTTTTCTGAGGCAATGTCGTTTCCTAAATTTGCTACTTTTTCGTCTCCAGCGATCCTCTGAACACTGAGACATTCTCGCCCCACGGTCTGTCATAGAATTAGCTGGACAGAATAACCGCTTGACTGCTCTCCCTTTGATAAGGAAGACAATGTGATCCATTCTTCTGTACAGCTAATTCTACGGCAGGCCGTGGGGCGAGAATGTCTCAGTGTTCCGAGGATCGCTGGAGACGAAAAAGTAGCAAATTTAGGAAACGACATTGCCTCAGAAAAATGGCCCTAGGATCCAAACGCCTTACTCAAAATCAATGCTCATGGTATCATTTTGTTGGAAAAAGAATGTTCTACCCAATCAAGCAAAAAACAATGACATTTGGTCGATGGTGTTGATGAAATTAACGATCGTAGGTGTTGCATTCTTTCTGAGACACCCTGTATAGCCAGATAAGCCGCATAGTTGTGATTCGTCTTTGCCTACGTTCATAATGGAATATGTGCATATGATCGCGTGCGCTCTGAATCCATGCGATGAGCGTATTATCGCATAAAGTAACGCCGCTTGCAGTGCTTGCATGCATACGTGATTTACTAATGGAACAGTTTTGTAGTGTGGATTTAGAGCGCACTAAATCAATGCACAATGTTTGGGTAAACCGAGGGTTAGGGTTAGTACGAATATGCCACTAAGTCAGATGCGTACTATGGGTAAACCCATGCAACAGATCGTTGATGACCACATAGTAGGCTTGTTAAGGGGTCCGTGACTGCATTTTGGGGTACGATTGTTTTACTAAAGTTATTCTCTCAATAAAAACAAAAAATGTATAGAATATCCCATTCCCATGAATAAATTTGCATAAATGATGGAAAATAGGCCTTATTTGCAAAGATACAGAGTGTATCTTTCGATGAATGTGTTTCTTTTGATCCAAGGAATATGTGTGCCGAGTAAAACAATCGTACCCCAAAATGCAGTCAACACCCTATGTTCGGCCCTTAACAAGCCCACTAACAGAGATCGTAGAAATAATTGATACCTTCTTGCACGCACTGAATGTCGTCAAGCGCGATTGTGGAGACTCTAGTGCCCGAGTTCCCGCCGACTCTAAACTGTGTGAGGGGGAGTTGCGACCGGTCCACGACATATCCATGGTCCTCCCGTACATCGGTCGTGCCGCTGTCGCAGTTGCACGCGGCTGATGTGTCGTAGCAACTCCCAAGTGCTCCTTTTAAGATTAATAACAATAATAATAGTAATACTAATAACGTTTTATTTACCCAGGGTAGCCACTTCTGTGACGAACACTCCTCTTCCCACGGGCCCTGCATAACGTTATCGTTACTACTACCCTACTATACCCCGTTCTGTGTCTGCCGAGCGCCTGACTAGAATGCAGTAGGTTCCATCATCCCTGCCGGAAAGAACACACTAAACCACAGTGTGAACACAGTGTGAACACACTGAGTTTCGCAGTGTGGACCACAATGTTAAATTCTAGCGTTTTTACAGTGTGAAAACCAACTCACAATCTGAATACACTGTGAGGGCACTATCGCCACAGTGCGAAATTGCCTGCGTTCACAGTGTGTAAAAAGGTGCGCTCACACTGTGTATCTCAGCAACTTCACAGTGTGTTCACAATGTATTCACTGTGTGTACACAGTGTGAGTTGGCTTTCACATTATGAAAACGCTCGAATTTAATATTGTGGTCCACACTGTGAAACACGGTGTGTTAAAATTGTGTTCACGATGGTCTTTGATATGACCCGGCCGGGTTTTGAAGCTACGACCTCCCGTGCATAAGACGGACGGTCTACCGTTTTGCCACAGTTATAGTAAGAAGGAGTTATATATTTAAAGGGGTAGTTTAGTTTTGGTAAGGCTGAACTTTAGTAACCAAACCTGGACAATAACCTTCAAAACTAATAGTAATAACTCCACTATGCTCGAAAAGTATACAAACTTGCAAAATGACTAAGTAAAAAGCATGTTATCATTCAAAAAGAGCCATTTTGATCACGAGAGGGCGCTTTTTTAAAGGCGTCAGTTTCAACCATTTCCCATAGACAATAATGCATGTGATGTTTTATTACCAGACTGATTTTATAGAGAGAACATTAACAACTACTTAAATAACACTTTCGAAATTTTTTGAGAAAGTGGAAGCATTTTTTGAATTTTTTGAAAAAACCGTTAATTATTTGGGCCCCAAATAATTATAAGATCAGATACATTTATTGATATTTCAGCCGTTTGTGGGCCGATTTCGACCAAATAAAGTTTATTCTGCCATTAAAATTGCATGTTCTCTCAAATTTGACACTCAGTTTTTAATTACCTCACAAAAAAATTGCGATGTGCAGCGCCTTCTCTACCAAAACTAAACTACCCCTTTAATTATCAAAATGGTATTGCAATTATATGGAGATACCCTAGACTAAAAGTACGCGTTAGGTGATAGCGTGATCGAGGGTGCGGTTCGTTATTCCGAAGGTTCGTTACTCCGAAGGGTCGGTATTCCGAACACACAAATTTCGTATACCTGAGGGTTCGTTAGTCCGAAAATGAAATAGGGTTCGTTATACCGAGCATTTGTCGCATTAATCCGAAGGTTCGTTATTCCAAAGGTTCGTTTATCCAAAAAAGAAATAGGGTTCAATATTAAGAAGGTTCGTTTATCCGAAAATGAAATCGGGTTCTATATTCCGAAGGCTAGTTAATCAGAAAATGAAATGGGGTTCGTTAGTCCGGAAATGCAATAGGGTTTGCTAATCCGAAAATGATATGGGGTTCGTATTGAACCTAATGAATGTACACAAATGCATAGATAAATAAATAAATGAACAAATGTATAAATTTAACGAATAAAATTAAATACAAACATATAAGTAGATAAATAAATACCATAAATACCAATGAAAGAAATAACTATGTGAATTTAAAATGAAACAGATGAATATATACATAATACAAATTCATGAATAAATTGCTAATAAAAAGATTATACACAAATCAATTATGAAATTCGAGTTCTTACCGCATTGGCACATGTTTGACTGGGAGGTGCCCGCCCAGTTCTGTGCCTTACTCCCGTCTCTTGTCACGTACCACGTGTAATCGCCGGGATCGAGAGGGGAACCTTAGAACAGAAGGATATAAACAGTTTTAAAGGAGACCACCGGGCAAAGAACAACACATAAGTATATGTGTTGGTACCATTGTGTGATATCAAATAGATGCCCAACAATTTGCAAAGGGTGCTTTATTTCATAAACAATGCAATTGATTACCACCACTATACGGAACCATTATGGTATCATTGCTCCGTATGCGCCAAACGCTCGCGAGTGCGCAAGCTCCATTCACGCGAATATAAACGCGGACAATGTGTTCGTACTAGACAAAAGATTTTCGGATGCAGACCAATGAACACATGTTGTAGTATTGTGATGTTTTTCCAATTACATATTTTTTCTGGAAACATATATTTCTGAAATGTTTGGTGGAATGTGCTATTTAAAATGTTACCTTTTTTGTACGTGAATAGTATTGTTGGGTGGTGTGACAGGTGTGACAGGGCTCAGTGACAACGTGTCCAAAACAAAGGAAATCAAGGGATATCTGTCCACGTCGATCCATGTATGTGTGCGTAGTGCGCGTGTCGCTTGTAAAAGCAATGGTTCAAGTTTTTGCGATTCAAGTTCAGTTTATTTGATTATCCCACCAAAAAAAAATAATTGTATGAGTCACGTCAGTGTGATGTCATGTATGGACGACTTTTGATTTGATTGTCCGTCTGTCTGTTTGTATGTCACTATGTATGTATGTTTGTGTTTGGGTGTGTATGTATGTGTCCGTGCGTATGAAAGCTAAAGTGTGGACAAAAATAGGACTTTAGACTGCCCGAATGACGTCACTGCCAATTATACATAGTGGAAACTTTTTTTTCTGACTTTTTGTGATCTGTACTTTTATTCATACAGTATTGAAAAGAGCTCTAATGATAATATTCTTTCATCAGAGCTTTCTTACAGTGGTAAATCTTATCCCTGTTACACCGGCAAACCAAATGTTTACCTTATTGTAACATTCAAATAACCATTTGGGTCAATATTCCGGTCTTAGTTTTTATGAAAAATAATCCAATAACAGAAAATGGCAGGTTCCCAACAATTTAAAAGCTTTCCATGACTTGCTATAGCCCCTCCTCTTAAAATTAACATTTCTGTGGACGTTGCAAAATAATGTCATTGCACTGAGACGGAAGTTGCGTTCATCCATACACACAAATCCTGACTTTCTCCTGCAATGACGTCACACACCTCTTGCGTAATGCGGATTGTGTTCAGCATGGGCGTCGATCACGGGGGGGATGGGGGGATATATCCCCCCCCCCAAATATTTCAGGTCGGGGGATGGCCTGTATTATTATCCCCCCCCCCCCCCCCCCCCCAATATTTGGGGTTCAAAAATATATGATAACATTAAAATAAAGGAGCATTGCCTCTCTCATTCATGATGCGAAAGTTGTTAAGTAATAGTCTTCTTTAAACCACTTTTTGATAGCACTAAACTGCCCAAATCCAAAATCTTCCGGGGGCTGCGCCCCCTAGAGCCCACATTAAGGTTATTTGACCCAGTCCCGGCCCTGTACTCATTGAATAGTTGTATTCAGGACTTCTCTCTTGGCACACTTTCCGGCGATTCTGGCCCACTGTGCGTCGGCGCTTCGCTCACTAAAATTGACCTTACTATTCAATAGTTAACTGTATTTCCCTTAACATACAGACAACATCTTTATTCCTGGATATTACAAATCCCAAAGCTTCCGGGGGCTCCGCCCCCTAGACCCCCAATAAGCTTCCCAATGTGAGTATCCCTTAGTCCAGTCAATATATGGCCTTGACCTTGGCAAAATTGCAACACGGGATTTTTTTTCGGAATTCTGTTCAGGAAACTCCCCTTAACAACCAAAAAAAAGTCCCAAGGAATCGAAGTTGCGGAAAGTGGTTTAATTTGCATAATATGCAAATTAGGTATTGTTTAAAGGTAAAAATATTAAATTAATTGTTAAAAAATATTTATATACTATATTGACGCCAGAAAAGTATGGCAACCCAATATTAGTATTATAAGGTACACGATGAACGCATACCCGTACTTGTAATGACTACATAATTTGCATAATATGCAAATTAGGTTCCCCAAAAAATAAAATATTCCATATTGTTGAACAAAATAGACCTAGGGTTAGGTTTGATCGAGTGGATGCAAATGATAAAGCCTTTATATTTTTAAGTTCAGATATGAAACAGGTTAGGGTGGCACTCAATCGAAACGTTATCATGAAAGTACTTTGCATAATATGCAAATGAGCTATAGTTTTATTGGATCAATATCAAGTTATGTATTGCTTAAAATCTAGATGCACTATCATAGCCAGAATAGTGTGCACATCTAGTATCAAAAGCCAATATACCATAACACACGGTGACACGTATATCAGTTCAACATAATTTGCATATAATTTGCATAATATGTAAATTAATGTCCACAAAAATAGTAAAATATTGCACATTTTTATCAAAAAACGGACTTGTTGAGTGAATACAAACGATAACACCTATATTTTTCAGGTCAGTCCTAAGAAATCGAAGCTACGGAAAGTGGTTTAATATCCATTATAAATATAAGCTAATTTGCATATTTCTGAAATGCGGTGAGGGGTCATTTTCTATCTAGGAATAGCACAATATTGATAAAAACGATTATACTAGGGTAATTTTAGGGCAAGGCATCCATTAACGGTGCTCATTTGCATGTGTCGTATAGGCAACGCCCTAAAAGCTAAGATGGCTGCCCCTAATTTGCATATTTATGAATATTATTGGTTTTAAGTGGTTACAGCCTCTAATGAGCAATCATTCCGGATTATTATTTTTCATTCATGTTCTAAATATGTAGTGAAGCTATTTCAGATTAGTTGCCACCTTGGAAACCTCTATCAATGCATATAATTTGCATAATTGGGTTATATACCTAATTTGCATATTCCCCCAAATTGAGTATATTGGGAGCCCGGAAAGTAAAAATTACAAGTTATACCACTTTTCCAAGGTTTGGGGGGCAACAAGTCCATTTTTATACTTATTTTCCATATAGCACCATGGCAACCTTCTTAAATCCAAGATGGCTGCTCCCCACATTTCACATGTAATGATACACAGCTTCATTCTTTTGGTTATATTAGAACAATATTATAATTTTTGGACTCTCAATTATTCGAATTAGCAATCGGAATACTTAAATTGCAATGTGCTAACAGTGAATAAATTATGCTCTAAAAAAAATGCCGTTAAAGTGGCAAATAGCATTATCTCCTTTAAAATGCCAAAGACGGCCATCTTGGATTTATGTGGGTTGCCAAGGTGATACGTCGAATTAAGTATCATAAATGGATTTCCTGCCCCCAAAAACCTTGGAAAAGTGGTATTTCACGTCATTTTTATTTTCCGGGTTCCCAATATACTCAATTTGGGGGAATATGCAAATTAGGTAAATAATAAAATTATGCTAATTATATGCATTGCAAGAGGTTGCCAAGGCGGCAACCGAGCTGAAGTATCTTTGATATACATTTAGAACATGATTAAAGAAAAAAACACTATAATTATTGCTTATTAGAGGCTGTAGCCAATGAAAACCAATAATATTCATAAATATGCAAATTAGGAAGCAGCCATCTTGGATTTCAGGGTTTTCTCCATATGGCACTCGCAAACGAGCACCGGAAATAGATTCCTTGCCCCAAAATACCTTAGAATATTTGTTTTAATTACTAGCGTACTATTCCTAGATAGAAAATGACCCCTGACCTTATTTCATAATTATGCAAATTTGCTAATTATCTTTATAATGCAAATTAAACCACTTTCCGCAGCTTCGATTTCTTAGGACTTTTTTTTGGTTGTCAAGGGGAGTTTCCTGAACAGAATTCCGAAAAAAAATCCCGTGTTGCAATTTTGCCGAGGTTACCCCCTAATATTTGCTAGATTGACTGGACTACCTTGACTTATTCTATTCAGGGTTCCATCAGGATGATTGCAATCTATATATCTATCAGGCTAAAGTTCATCCATACTTGGACAAATTAGCCCTTCTCATAACAATGATGCTTGCAATGTGCATCTCATATCTTCCAATTTATAAACAGCTAAATCAAAAGCTAACTAACTAAAGAATAGTTAACTGTATATTTACATTTAGACAACATCTTTATATCTGGATATTACAAATCCCAAAGCTTCCGGGGGCTCCGCCCCCTAGACCCCCAATAAGCTTCCCAATGTCGGTATCCCGTGACTGATGCTATTCAGGGTTCCATCAGGATGCTTGTAATCTATATATCTATCAGGCTAACCGCTGAAGTTCATCTTGGACAAAGCCCACCTCATAACATGATGCTTGCAATGTGCACTTAATAATCTTCCAATTTCTAAACAGCTAAATTCGAAAGCTTTTGGGGGCCCCCTACCCCTCCCCCACCCTTAGTCATAAAAAACCCGGGCACGCTGTTGGGTTGTCGCTTCGCTCCCACGCCAAAGATGGTCAAAATGATGAATCATCCCCCCCCCCCCCCCCCAATGGCGAGAAGAAATCGACGCCCTTGGTGTTCAGGCAAATTATTTCTTTAAAATGCATCTTTTGGAAGGAAAACTTTTATCATTATTATTATGGATTCTCCGTGAATTCTTTTTTTAATCAGTCTTAAAGGGCAATGAAACGCAAGCAAAATGTTGCTTTCATAGTATTGAGGAGATTAATAGGAATAATCTCTGAAAGTTAGAGCATAATCGGGCAAGAAACAAGAAAACTACGGCTCTTTGAAGATGTCAATTTATTCCTATGGGGAACTCAAATTGGCAACGCACTCTGATATTGGACAACTCCCCATATGTTTTGTACACAAAAGTTCCCATTTTTACAGTTTTCTTCATAATCACATTTGTTCATTCCCCCAACTCATGATTATGTATAAAAGCATTCTACAAAACATATGTTGAACTCAAACGAAGAGTAAACATAAATTTTGAGAAAATTGAACAAAATGAAAATTTTGTGTACAAAATGTATGGGGAGTTGTCCACAACTTTGCCAGAGTGCGTTGCCAATTTGAGTCATTTGAAGAAATACATGGCTCTTTTCAAAGAGCCATATTTTTCTTATCTCTTGACCGATTGTGCTCAAAACTTTCAGGGACTGTTCATTATATTTGGTGTCTTATGGTGCATACAACAATTTGTCTGGATTTCATTGTCCTTTAATACAATTGAATTTTGCAACCTTTTGATGTCGGAGCTACTTTATATAATTATAATGATACTATCTTACGTAGTTGTATACACATACCATTATCACAAGGTGTATTGGAGGTATTGCCGACAGTGATCTTGCGCATCCCACGATTTCGCTCATCGTCGTCGTCGTAGCACCAAACTCGTAGATGATGTCCCTAGCATATCTACCTCTATTGCCATATCCATTCACCACGAGATCAGATTCGGCATCATGCCCGATTGCAGTCACCACGCCGTTTACGATCGAATTAACGAGCAGGCAACTGAGTTGGAGATTAGAAAACGAAAGTGTTTGTCATCATCAATCAATTTGAAAATATTATTATGGTGCAGCTCGGCTACATCCACGGTAATAATACACTGCAGTAGAGTGCAGCTCGGCTACATCCACGGTAATAATACACTGCAGTAGAGTGCAGCTCGGCTACATCCACGGTAATAATACACTGCAGTAGAGATTACATCAACAAAACAAAACATAGGATAATTATGAATGATACTGCTGAAAATGTTTAATATCTTCTATACATGAATACAAGTAGTCTGTGTAATAAAATGACGGGGAAAATATGATATACGCAAGAGCTGGTGATCATAGCAGAATCGTCGTGTGAGGCCGAAATTACCAATATTTAAACATTTGTCAAATGGTCACTTTGCCCCGACGAAGTATCTGCTAGGACCGAAAACTCGGGCCCTCTGTTGGCTCTCAACATATCTATGAAATATTGATATAAGTTCTATATGTTTTAGCTTACCGACTATGTAGTCTCCCGAGTCAAGTTGTAGTAAGTAATTTCCAGTTGTACTGTGTCCGTCCTGAGCGACTTCCAAACATGACGAGGGCATACTGCCAACTGAAACATATAATAATAAATTATTTAGTGCGTTCTTCAGTAAAGTAGATGTATATAGCGACTAGTATGATTGATCATCACATATAAGCGCTTTACTATGATAATAATACCCCGGCATCTGAAACACTGGTAATCAATACGCACAAGACGTCCACTTTCTACTCCCTTGGTAGCAAGGCATTCTGGCATCCAGTGCTGTAGGACTCGAGTCTGGACTCGGGGACTCGGACTCGGACTCGGTCTCGAGCCACAAGGACTCTTTCTCGGACTCAGACTCGACCATGGTGCCGGTGGCATCCAATCAACACACTCAACAAGTAAACTTACGTACAAGTTCCTCTCCTACCGGAGCCCCATGTATACACCTGGGCTAAGAGCAGCGATAGTGAATAATGTCTTGCTGAGCTGAAGGACAAACCCGACGGGCATACACAAGGTTCGAAGTCGGGGTCTCTCGATCGGAAATCGCACGCTCTACCAATCTTTGACAAACGCGACGGGCATACATAAGTTTCGAACTCGAGATCTCTCGATCGGAAAGCGCGGGCTGTACCAATCTCGTCACACAACGTCCACAATGATGGTTTAAATTTTACCCTCCGAGTATTTTAGGAATCCACTTCACCCTGTTCTTAAATCTTTTTTCCTTGACAGCTTAAAGGGATCTGAGTAACTTTGTTGCCATGTGCAAAAAGTGATGAATGGTTGATACAATGTATATTGGTGTTATGTTATCTGTTATGTCTGGGTACTGTGTGAAATTTCAAATTAAATGGACGTTATATGGCCGAGTAATGAGCAAAAATGCAAAGTGTCGCCGAACCGTATCGTTGGTTACGGTTTTTCTAGTATTAAATTAATTGATGCGACTACCTTTGATAATAATAATTATCACTGACCGAAATTAAACAACAAAATATGACGACTCTCAAATTAAGAATAGCAATGAAAATCCCCGAGATCGTAAATTCTGTAGTTTTCGGCACATCCCTTTTTCTAGTACATGTACTAAATTCATTGATAATTAATGACCGAAAAAGGGAAAATAACCTCTTACGACTCTGACCTTTTGAATAGCAATGGAGATGCCCGAGATCGTAAATTCCGTAGTTGGCGGCACCATCGACGTCGCCGAACCTGAGCGTGGAGACGGGCAGCGTATCCTTGTTAGACAACCAGCCCCCATCGCGATACCAATTGGTGGAAGCAGAGTAGTCGCAATGGCATTGCTTCGAACTCTGCACACAGTTATTTTCCTGCGTGAAAAATAAGCCATTGATTAACCGTTTGTAGTGTCATTATATATTCAGTTATTTGTTCACTTACTCATGTTACATTCGTGCAAAGTCATGTCATTAGGGCAATCTAACGTCATTTTCGGGCAAAATCATGTTATATATCATGTCATTTCTGGCATCAAAGAGGCAAGGCTCTTTTTTTCTTCTTTTTTTTGCTAGTCGGATAAAAAAAGGTTGGAAGGATAATTATTCAGGTAAGAGACCTCAGCTCCCCGTATTCACCCGTATACGCCCACGTATGTGACTTCTGTGCTGTATATTCTTGTCCCTCGTTGGACTCGGCGAAGTTGCCCACCCAATCAAATCAATCAAATTCTTTATTACGCAAACATTAATTTGGAAAACCGAAACCTGTTCCATGATCGTGTTGGTAATAGGAATATACAACATAGTATTTGGAAACCGCACGTTTGGAAGTTTGGTGGTGTTTTAATTGTTACTATACGATCCCTATAAATCCGCTGTCCTGTGTTATACGTATTTAGTTCTTTCTTTGTGTTACTTCTTTATAGCTCGGTCACATATCAACGGATTGCGTAAACAGACATCAAACGATGGGCTAAATTTTCCATCCTTTCGTCCCCGTTCGTATGCGTTTATTGTCCGTTCCTTGTCCGGTGATGTACGTTGTTCTATGTTTTGTACATAAAACAATGGAGACGACTCTCATCACCGGATAATTTCATTTCACAATGTTTCTATTCGTTGGGCATTCGTTTCTGCTATCCGTTGATATCTGACCGGGCCATCAGTTGTATGTGTTCTTGTACCTCGTTACATTTACAGCCCGTGGTCTCAGCGTAGTTGCCCGCCCAGTATGCCATCTCGTTGCCGTCTCGGTCCTCCCACCAAGTGAGGGCGGTAGAGCCGTCGTAGAGGGCGGAGCTCTTGCACGACCACGTCAGTAGCTGGAAACAGTGGACGGAATCCGACGCCATCAGCCCAACGTTAGCTGAAAGGTAGAGGTGATAGCCATGGAAGATATGATAAGTATTTGATTTGACCAACATTATTTGACTTTTCCCGCCCAGATTAATACAACGGAGATACATTGAGATAAGCCCAGAGGTCGTTTACAGCATGTCCTGTGTGAGGCTCTTGAAGCAGTGGACGGAACCCAACGCCATCAGCCCAACATTAGCTGAAAGTTAGAAGTGATAGATAGACATGGAAGAGATGATAAGTATTTGATTTGACCAACATGTACATTATTTGACCTTTCCCGCCCAGATTAATACCGCGGAGATATATTTAGATAAGCCCAGAGATCGTTTACAGCATGTCTTGCGTCGGCCTCTTGAAGCAATGGACGGAACCAACGCCATCAGCTACCTTATCTGAAAGGGAGAAGGGAAATATATGGTAGATGTGATAAGTATTTGGTCAACATCTCCTTAGTCTTTCCATCCCAAATTACCGCGGAGATATCTTAGATAAGCCCAGACTGAGGTAATTTACATCATGTCCTATGTCGGGCTCTTGCAGCAATGGACGGAACCCAACGCCATCAGGTACGTTATCTGAAGGGGGAAGAGAAATACATGGTATACCGTGCGCGCCGGTGTATAAACCGCACCCTTTTTCTGGCGGAAGAACCCTTAATTACAAAAAGGGGGAATGGTTAATACACGGAGATTAGAGGAACATTATACACACAAATTGTGATAGGCATTTGATTTGACCAACATAAGACTTTTCCAGCCCAAAGTAACGGGGAGATATCTGTGATTAGCCCAGAGCCCATGAAAACCATGTCCTGTGTCATATCTGCAGGCTCGTGAAGCAATGAATATAATCCGAAGCCATCAGTCATTCATTAGCTGAATTCAAGAAGTGATACTAGACAGGGCAGATGTGATATAGGCGTTTGTCCAACGAATCCTAGGAAGTTTCTACCCAAATTACCGCGAGGATTTGAAATAATACGACCTTTGACTCTTTGACCTTTGGATGCAGATCAAAACAAGAATTCCTGCCCGGATTACCGAGATGACATATCCTTTGACCTCTTGACCTTTGCCCTTTTGGCCCTAGACCCTTGCACTTAATGAAATCGATGTTATGGGTCATTATTATATTTAGGTCGTTGATATTTTGATTTACTTCGAACATTCCAATTAAAGAGATTTGTGTGGCGGATTTACAAAATTGATTACCCGGATTAGGCATTATCATTATGGCCTGTTGACCTTTGACCTTTAAACTCAAATAAATTGCTGTGAAAGGTTAAGACGGTCTTACAGTTAAGTCATCATTATTGCAGGGCGTTTTGGATGCGCGTTTGGACCAACACAGGTCAACACGGTGCGGTGGGTCTGATCGAGACATACATCGTTAAAGTGACTAAGTCGTCATGACTGGAGGGCGCTTTATTTACGCTTCTTCATCACAGGTATACAGTTATATCTTAAAGTGTGCCGAGACATTCATAAGAATAATAAACAGTTCTGTATAGCGGAAAGTAAACAAGGAAAGGGTATCAATATGCGCGTAATTAAAGTAAAAGTTAAAATTACTAAGTCGTCATTTACTGGAGGGCGGTTTTGGATGCGCTTACAGAGCAACACATGTCATATACCGTTAAATCAGTCCTTCTCCTCGTTTGTTGTTTCACTCACCACTTGGAGGGGATAGTATAGGTTTTTCCGCTCAATTTTACTCTTTTTTTCAATCGAATTCATTAAGGGTCATTCAAATTCACACATTACCGCGTAATCGTTGGTATCGGTCTTCCAAACTCCGAATAAGTGCAAGCGAATTCATACATACGCACAAGCTTTCGTGAATAGACACCGAAGTTCATTTATGGGCACTCGAATTCGCGAATGTGCAGCCAACTGTCAACTGCCCTTTTGCGAATTCGAATGACCATTGATGAAAAGGTATACTCTTTGTGCAATTTCACTTGCTCCTGCGTGATTTTGAACGACTATTTACGAATTCAGAACGAGATGGCATTTTTCTGTCCACACAGGTCAATACCATACTGATATTCATACCTGGGCTATCATAACTATAGGTCAACGTCTCCGTGTAGTTTCCTATCGTCGTGTTGACCGTCACTGGGGATGTGATGACCGCCGCCGAGGCCTTAGTGAGGATGACGTCATTATTGAGGATGGCGGTGAATTCGCAGTACGCGAGAAAACCCACATCAGCGCCCCCACCGGTCGGGTCAAGGAAGTAGTAGCCATCCGTCGTGCTACCAGCGTCGTAATGGTCCCGGCAAGACGTGTAAGCTAAAGGAAGAAAGATGATTGTAATAGGAATGAGTTAGTTAAAGTTAAAGACCTTCCCGTGCCACTGCTGGCACATAAAGCGGCGCCTATATCCGATGCATTAGCCCCAGGCCACACGTCTACTAAATGTAGCGAAAGCTGCAGAAGGGGCCAGTCTAGCCTATCCGATAGGCGTCGGGCTTTCTAGCAAGTACTATAATCGCGTTATGGAGACGGAAAACCGGCGAGCCCGAACCCTATCCCAACGCCTATCATCAGTCGTGAATGCGAACAGTTAACTTTCTTTTATTTACTTTGCTTCGTTCGTAGAAAATCTACGAACCCCCTGCAAAGCTCTTTCATGAATATGTATGTGACATGGACCAAAATAGGCCAATGAGCGATGAGGCTGTAACATCATATGAACTCCGTAGTGCATGAACTCGGCCAGTCACACACACAGTCACACACAGCACAGTGTGCCATTGACTTTGTACACGCGCTGTGCGCTGTGGCCGTGTTCACCTGCAAGGCTTATGAATCATGCATGAGCATATGTGTACTCGTCACACATACAATAAACATTATGAATAATGATCCCCCGTGCATGAGGCGGACACTCTAACCACTAAGCCACCATGCTAGGTTGTAATATATTAATAGGGATGAGAATCATTTATTCCCGGATAATGAAGCTACACAAATAAAAGTGGTAATTATTATGATAATCATACTAATATGTATTATTATGAAAATAGTACTAATGATAATAATATACTAATACAAAGTATTTTAAAAATCCCACCAAAGCGTTTATGTTACCAAGATAAACCATGAGTAATACAATTTTTATTTGTATCATTCTGGTTAATTGTAGTCTAGAATTATTCACCGCAAAGATAATGATAAAAATACAAATGATAACAATACAAAAAGCAAGGATTGAATTTGCCAAGATAACCCATTACTACTTATACGAGTATACTCGTATAGGTAGTTGTAATGAAAGGTCTTTGAAAAATGTCCTTTTTTCTTATTTAAAATTGATGATATATTTCACTGCTAATTTCCAGAGTATTTTGCTGATTTCATTGTTTGACTCAGTGTAATTTGTATGTATTACACAATTAATGATTTATTGATTCTATGTAGGTCCCTATTACTGTTATTCAAGGTGAGCCAGCCTCTCATTGATTATACTGGCATAGCGCCATCTTGTGTTTGGAACTATATAGTTTTGTAAATTACTGACATAGCGCCAGCTGGTGTTTGAACTTTAGAGCATCATGGAGTCCCTTACAGATAAGATGCAATTTTGTTGAGCTCCTAAATCAGCTTAAGTTCAGAGCATCCTGCCAGCCAGCTACTCTTTCTAGTGCTCCTAAAGAGGCAAAGAGGTTAGTTTATCATATTAACTTACTCATTTATAAATCAGTGTTTGCTAAAAGTGTAAATTAGTTGCTTGATTTGAGTTATCCAGTGTGGATTATGTTATGCATGTTATATAGTACAGTACATGTACATTACATAGTACATGATATTACATTACATGAGTGTATATAATCCAGGCAAGATTTATAACTTCTTTTATATGCTATGAAGACACTTGAGGATGACGTTATATAATGATGTTGTGTTGTGCAAGAGATGCATTTATGATAGTAATTTGAAATAACTAGCTAAACTAGTTAGAAAAGATTAATTCTCATGTTGACTTTGAATGTCAAAGTTAAGGACAAGGTCATGCCATAAAATGCAGGCCAAGCTTTGATTCAAGCATATTTGATTATGAAGGCATTCCTTAGTAAATGTTATTATAATAGCAAATGAGGCTGTACACTGACTTGCGTCAAATTGTTAGACATTTCTTTATCAAGATGTTTATTACAAGAATAATTGATTTCTAACTCAATGAGCCATGATAATTGATGTTTATGTTTATGATCAATATCTTATAACAGTTCAAGAAAAGTCACTATTTCGTACATGTACTTATGATGCCTCCATATGTGTTACTGTTTCAGTTTTCACGGAGTTTACGGAACGACGGAGCGATTGAAACATATCAGCAATAAAGTCAAGATGCTTCTGTAGAAACCTTTGTCGCAAGTTCCTTTGTTCGCCTCACCTGTAGCTATAGTAGTAATGGTTTATCTTTGCAAATTACTGGTCAAGTGTAGTAAGCAAATAATTACCGTTGGTGAAGGTGATGGGACAAACTATCACTTCCGAGGCGATCTGGATGTAGCTATCTTTCCGAAGCGAAGCTGAGGAAAGATAGCGTATACATTCAGATCGCCGAGGAAGTGATAGTTTGCCATCGCCTGAAACCAAAAGGTGATTATTTGCTTTATATTCCACATCAATTATTTTGATCACAAACGACCTATAACTAACACAAAGGGCTAAAACGTTTGGAATATTGAGCAATTGATCGAGTCTTTTATTTTAATTTCGTCAATCCTGCACATGAACAAGATTTATGATTAAAAGTCAAAGACGCTTATACCATTGTCTATTAAGCGTAGCCGCGCGCAAACGTTGCGCATCAGCGCGCTACTTTCTGCGCACTAACGCGCGCACGCGTATACTTGCGCGCGAACAATTGAATATCTACACAGTGCAACGCACTTTTACCGACTATCTAGTGAGTGCAACGCACTTTCACCCAAAATATCTACACAGTGTAACGAACTTTTCTTCTCCCATCAATGATGGTCGAAACTATATTTCATCACGTGATTAACTTTTGACCAATCGTAGAGCAAGATTCTTAGTATGTGGAATATAATAATTGATAACTCACTGTAAAGCCATTGGTTGTTGCTATATCTGGTTAACCTCCCACAGTTTGTTTAATAAAGCAGGGAGAACAAAATACGTGTATCCAAAATCTATAGGTGATAACAAGGAAGATCAGAACCGCCAGAGTTACATTTCTGGAGTTTGACAACGATACTAGATCCCTTTAATGCCATTATAAACATGGACAACAATTCCATTTGAGTTATATTTGTATCAGTTGGTGGATTTTGACAATGGTCTAATGATAATACGATGCTAGGCAGTATAACATGGAGAGCTTAAAGGGGTAGTACAGTTTTGGTAAGGCTGTACTTTAGTAACCAAAACCTGCAGAGTAACATTACAAACTATACAAAAATACAAACGACTAAATAAAAAGCCTGTTATCATTCAAAAGGCGCCATTAAAACACAAGGGCGCTCTCTAATAAGGCATTGGTTTCAACCATTTTTCATACAAAATTATGCATGTGCATGATGTTTGGTGGAAATAATAATTGAATAGAGAGATCATCAACATCTATTCAAAACACGCTTTTGAAAAATTTTGAAAAAGTGTAAGCATTTTTTTTTTTTCTCAAAAAGTCATCGTATTTATTTGGGGCCCAAATAAATACGATCGGATATATTTATTGATATTTCAGCCATTTCTGAACCGATTTTGACCAAGTAAAGTTTATTCTGCCATTGGAATTGCATGTTCTTTCAAATTCGACACTCGGTTTTTCAGTACCTCACGGAAAAATTGTGTTGTGCAGCTCTTCCAAAACTGAACTACCCCTTTAACTACAAGAGGCGCTAAATCCACTTTCCAACTTTGAAGAAACAAACATCATAATAGGAATATGAAAATTGAATAGTCAATATTTTGATTGTGTAATTTGTCCTTACATTTGAACTTCTAAATAGCTACGTAGCTTTAAGTATGTACTAATATTGTTTTCTCAGTTTTTATGGAAAGTTGATTAAGCGCCTTTTGGGACTTAAATGACTTACTTCCATCAAAGTCACAATACACAAGGTCAGTGACATCGGCGTAGTAATATAAACCATTGTCTATTCCCCCTGTAGTATAGCGGTCCTTGGACCATTCTCCGCACGTCGCACCTGTGGTCACAATGATCATAATGGAAGTAATAATAATAGTAATAATAATAATAATAATAGTAATAATCATGATGCTAATGATAATACTGATGATCATAATAATAATAATAATAATGATAGTTATGATAATGATAATAATAATAATAATAATAACAATAATAATAATAATGATGATAATAATAATAGTAATAATAATAATAATACAAATAATAATAATGATGATAATAATAATGATAATAACAATAATAATAATAATAATCATACAAATAATAATGATGATCATACAAATAATAATGATGATAATAATAACAATAATAATAATAATGATAATAATAATAGTAATAATAATAATAATAATAATAATAATAATAATAATAATAATAATAATAATAATAATAATAATATTAACAATAATAATAATGACGATAATAATAATAGTAATAATAGTAATAATAATAATAATAGTAATAATCATGATGCTAAAGATAATACTGATGATCATAATAATAATAATAATGATAGTTATGATAGTGATAATAATAATAATAACAATAATAATAATAATAATAATAATAATAATAACTAGATGTTGAATTCGTCACTTTTGACGAATTAAGGTTATACATATCGATTTATTATGATAAAAGGATGATTCCAAAAATAACTACTCAATCATCATATCAATAATAATAGATCCCCCCCCCCCCCCCCCTGAAAAAAAAGAAGAAAAAAAGAAGAAAAAAAGAAAGTTACAAAATATTGCCTTGGATTCGAACCCACGACCCTTTGATCTTGTGTCACAAATTATACCGCGAGACCAACATTAGATCTCTTAACGAAAATGGGAAATCGGGAAAGATACATCAGTGATTGCACACTGCATTTGTCATTGTAACAGTGAATTATTTGACCTTTGAACCTAATTTACATATCCTTAACGCCATTTTCATATTCCGATCTTATCTTATGAACATTTTCCTTTCATTATACCATACATGTGTGCTGAATTTCATGTCCGCGGCGTACGTGGTTATTGAGTATTCATGCTTGATTTATTTGACCTTTAACGGTAAATATGACAATGAAATATGCATTTTCGCGATTTGGCATTTCTTATGAAATGATGGGCTTGCAAATCCCTATCTACATGCGAAATCTCAAATTGATAGCATAATTCCTTCAGCAGTTATAGGTCGATAACATACGTTTTGGCTAACCCTCAATTTGTAACAGATTTGAACTCTTATTTCCAATCAAACAATTCATCAGGATCCAGTGAACACAACTAAATGATGTGAATAGATCGCGAATAGAGCAGGACATCAGCAACGATATATCAAATTTTGGGAGAAAATTGATGGAGAATAAGCGAAATATGGTAAATAGTCCGCTGTGATCGATTTCAACATTGACTGAAATTGATTAAAATTCGCATTTTCAACTTTAACCGTCAATATGATGACTTTATAACATTTACTCGGCATAAATGAGGTATGAATTCGTATCTACAACTCATAATCTATCCGAATATTAAAAGAAAATTGGATGTTTGTGGACTTTTTAAAAAGTTATGGCCGAATAAAAAAAGGATGTTTTTACCATATTTTGCCAATTTGCGTGCGCGCGTAATTTTGACTTTGACGCGCGCGTACTCCGTTATTATGAGTCAACAATGACTCAAATTGATAGGGTGTGTTGAAGGATCTATAAGGAATCCAAAACATGTGAAAAAACGACAATTTTCTTATTCATTCGCGTTACGCGCGCAAATACGCGCGCGCCGACGCGCACACGCGGAATTTTCTGAAACGCTTAAAATTGTCTGAAACATATAGTAAATTACTCGGGTTAGGGTTTTGATAATTTTTTGATTTTTTTTTTTTCATTTGACGGACGCGTACGCGCGCTTTATCAGGTGTAAGCGAATGCGCATGAGCTTAAAAGATGACCATTGACCTGATTAATATTGATGCGAAATTTCAAATGAAGTTAATGATGCATGACTGAGATATGATGATTATTGAAATTTGACAAAATGGCGTCCTGATGACGTCATTGTGATGTGACGTCACTGAAAAAGTTAGCAGATCTAAGTTAGATCAGGATCTATCATCATGTGAAGATTCATGACAATTGATTCATGTGATCTTGAGATATGCGACGCACAAAATTAGGAAGAAGAAAAAAGAAATAAATAAATAAATAATAACTAGATTTTGAATTCGTCACTTTTGACGAATTAAGGTTATACATATCGATTTAAAATGATAAAAGGATGATTCCAAAAATAACTACTCAATCATCATATCAATAATAATAGATTCCCCCCCCCCTGAAAAAAAGAGAAACAAAGAAGAAAAAAAGAAAGTTAAAAAATATTGCCTTGGATTCGAACCCACGACCCTTTGATCTTGTGTCACAAATTACACCGCGGGACCAACATTAGATCTCTTAACGAAAATGGGAAATCGGGAAAGATACATCAGTGATTGCACACTGCATTTGTCATTGTAACAGTGAATTATTTGACCTTTGAACCTAATTTACATATCCTTAACGCCATTTTCATAATCCGATCTTATCTTATGAACATTTTTCCTTTCATTATACCATACATGTGTGCTGAATTTCATGTCCACGGCGTACGTGGTTATTGAGTATTCATGCTTGATTTATTTGACCTTTAAAGGGAAAGTTGAGTTTTGGTAGAGAGGGCGCTAGACTACTTAATTGGTTTGTGAGGTAATGAAAAACTGAGTGTAAAATTTGAAAGAGCATAATATTTAAACAATAAAATAATCTTTGTTTGATCAAAATCGGTTCAGAAACGGCTGAAATATCCATAAATATAACAATTTGTAATAAACCCGGGGCCCCGGGTTTATTAGAGAATTTTGAACCAGCCGTTAAAAATTCAAAAAAATGCTTCCTCTTTTCAAAAAGTTAAAAAATAGGTATTTAAATAGTTGTAGGTTATTTCTCTATCTAATCACTATTTCAACAAAGCATCACATGCACAATATTTTATTCAAAATGGTTGAAACCGATGAGTGTTTAGAGAGCGCCCTCTTACGTTTTAACGGCTCTTTTTGAATGATAACATGATCTTTACTACGTCATTTGTAATTTTGTGTTCCTTTCAAGTTATAAATATTAGTTTGTAATGTAATGATGCAGGTTTTGGTTACTAAAATTCAGTTTCACTAAAACTGTACTCTCCTTACCAGAACTCAACTATCCCTTTAACGCTAAATATGACAATGTAATATGCATTTTCGCGATTTGGTGTTAACTTATGAAATGATGGGCTTGCAAATCCCTATCTACATGCGAAATCTCAAATTGATAGCATAATTTCTTCAGCAGTTATAGGTCGATAACATACGTTTTGGCTAAACCTCAATTTTTATCAGATTTGGACTCTTATTTACAATCAAACAATTCATCAGGATCCAGTTAACATAACGAATTGTTGTGAAAAGATTGCGAATAGAGCAGGACATCAGCTACGATATATCAAAATTTGGGAGAAAATTGATAGAGAATAAGCGAGATATGGTCAATAGTCCACTGTGATCGATTCCAACATTGATTGAAATTCGCATTTTCAACTTTAACCGTCAATATGATGACTTTATAACATTTACTCGGCATAAATGAGGTATGAATTCGTATCTACAACTCATAATCTATCCGAATATTAAAAGAAAATTGGATGTTTGTGGACTTCTTAAAAAGTTATGGCCGAATACAAAAAGAATGTTTTTACCATATTTTGCCAATTTGCGTGCGCGCGTAATTTTGACTTTGACGCGCGCGTACTCCGTTATTATGAGTCAACAATGACTCAAATTGATAGGGTGTGTTAAGGGATCTATAAGGAATCCAAAACATGTGAAAAAACGACAATTTTCCTATTCATTCGCGTTACGCGCGCAAATACGCGCGCGCCGACGCGCACGCGCGGAATTTTCTAAAACGCTTAAAATTGTCTGAAACATATAGTAAATTACTCGGGTTGGGGTTTTGAACATTTTTTTACATTTTTTTCATTTGACGGACACGTACGCGCGCGTTTCCGAGTGTAATTGCACGCGCATGAGCTTAAAAGATGACCATTGACCTGATCAATATTGATGCGAAATTTGAATTGAAATTGATATTTCATGACTGAGATATGATGATTATTAACATTTGACAAAATGGCGTCCTGATGACGTCACAATGATGTGACGTCACTGAAAAGTGGGCAGTTCTAAGTTAGAACATGATCTATCATCATGTGAAGATTCATGATATTTGATTCTTGTGATCTTGAGATAATCGACGAACAAAAGTGAGGGGTAGAATAAAGAAGAAGAAGAAAAATTCGAACAAAATCAATAGGTTATACATATGTATATGTATAACCTAATAAAAATCTTGACGAAATCAATAGGTTATACATATGTATATGTATAACCTAATAATACCAATAATAATAGTGATAATAATAATAAGAGTCATAATAGTAATACACCACATTGATATGGTGCGTTTAAAAGGATAGTTGAGTTTGGTATAGAGGGCGTTACACAACATAATTGTTTTGTGAGATAATGTAAAACCGAGTGTCAAATTTGAAAGAGCATACAATTTTAATTTAAAAATAAAATTTGATCAAAATTGGTTCCGAAATGGCTGAAATATTCATAAACATTTAACTATTTGTAATAATTGTGGGGCGCCACAAATATTCGATTATTTTGCACCAGCCGTTAATGATTTTTTTTAAATGCTTCATATTTTAAAAAATGTACAAAAGAGGTTTTTATAGTTATTGATATCTCTCTATTTAATGATTGAAACCCATGAGTTTTTAGAAAGCGCCCTTTTGAGTTTTAACGGCTCTTTTTTATGATAACAGGCTTTTTACTTAGTTATTTGTAATGTTGTATGCCTTTCGAGCAGGGTTCAGTTATAACTATTTTGTAATGTAATGGTACAGGTTTTGGTTACCAAAATTCAGTTTAACCAAACCTGTACTCTTTTTACCAAAACTCAACTATCCCTTTAAACTGAGTTTAAAAGTGTTGAGATGTTAAACCATCCAGCGGTTATTTAACTATCCAGTGGTTGGTCATAACCGTGTGCAAAGTCAGTTCAATGAGTTAGAGAATATCACTTGCATTTTGGATCGTTAATCGGCCATATAACGTCCAATTAAAGGAACTACATCGATTAGATGGCCTAATTTTCACAATTAGGATCTCTATGTGTAATTTTTCCTCAAGAAAAAGAATTTGGCAGTTATTTCCCACGAAATCAATCAATTTTGGGGTAATAAGTAAATATCTAATTGTCCTGGGAACGCCCTTTAAATCGCCAAAAACGATTATGCTGCCCTCTATTGGTGTGATGTCATGTAAAGAACTTCGCCCCATAGTATCTGTACACGACGCCTCTCTAACTTCTCTAGTGTAAATAAAGTGTAAATCACGCTGCTGATTTGGGACCCTAAATGTGGGGACCCTAAATGTAAACGAGGCGATATTTGGCATCAGAAAATCTGCAGACCTAGTTTGCAAGTCATCAGCTATGGAGTAAATGCCGAAAAACGTTGTATTCTTTAGTTCCTTTAACTAGAAATTCTCACACAATACCCAAATTCAGTGGACATGTCAAACAACAACTAAATACATTATATCAACCATATATCACTTTTTGCACATGTTAGCAAAGTTACTAGATCCACTTATTCTTACTGTGAGTTTGGCTTTAACGCCATATATAAATTTGACGTGAGTTTTAATTTATGTTCCAATGTTAAGACCTGGTCACACAGGACACGACTAGACCCACGAATGCAGTAACGCATTGGTACGAATCTATGACAAGCCGTTTTAACATTTATTCCAATTTCTTGATATCTAAAATTGAATTATTGATATCAAGTATTGAATATATCAAGAATTGAATTATTGATATCAAGACTTACTAATGCTTAACAGAAAAGTATTTCTTGATATCAAGAATGCATTTCTTCGGTTTCGCGATATCAAGAATTGAATTATTGATATCAAGAAATAGGAATAAATGTTAAAAATGGCTTGCCATAGATGTGTACCAATGCGTACTGCGTTCGTGGGTCTAGTCGTGTCCTGTGTGACCTGGTATTCAATTCAATACTTAGCTAAAGTAAGAAATTTACTTATCATTTTCTAGGTCGAGGACTCGACTTTTTAAATATATTCTGCAGTAAAACAAAATGTAAATGTAATCTTTTAAGACATTATGACATCAAAATGTCTGTACAATTTTCAGTTGATGAATAAATCAAATCTCAATTACTTACTTAAGCTAAATTTTGACTTAAGTATGAAATTGAGGCCATTACTGTCTTACCGAAGGCCCGTCCGGAGAGCGTGAAGCGGAGACCTATTCCCCCTGGGCCCCAGGACTGCGGATTGACCCGGATGTAGCGGGCCAGGACGGGGGGATTCAATGTATGCAGGAGAGCGGCATCCACGTCTGATCCATCATTGGCCGTAAAGAGCTGCTCAGGAGGGAAATAAATGGTTGGTTGGTGAAATTTTTTGCTTGGTTGTTTGATTGCTTGTTTGTTTGTGTGTGTGTTTGTTTGTTTTGTGTGTTTGTGTGTGTGTTTGTTTGTTTGTGTGTGTGTGTGCGTGTGTGCGCGCGTGCGTGTGTGTGCGTGTGTGCGTGTGTGCGTGTGTGCGTGTGTGCGTGTGTGCGTGTGTGCGTGTGTGTGTGTGTGTGTGTGTGTGTGTGCGTGTGTGTGCGTGTGTGTGCGTGTGTGTGCGTGTGTGTGCGTGTGTGTGCGTGTGTGCGCGTGTGTGCGCGTGTGTGCGCGTGTGTGCGCGTGTGTGCGCGTGTGTGCGCGTGTGTGCGCTTGTGTGCGCGTGTGTGCGCGTGTGTGTGTGTGAGTGGGTGTGTGGGTGCGTGTGTGTGTGTGTGTGTGTGTGTGTGTGTGTGTGTGTGTGTGTGTGTGTGTGTGTGTCTAGTTGTTCCGTTTGTTTGCTAGTGTGTTCGTTTGTTTCAAGAGTTTGTTTGTTTGATGGCTTGTGTGTACCGTATGTTAAATCGGCCACGACTGAATCGGACCGACAGTGGCTTTCAGTCGAGTCGGGTCTGATCGGGTCTAGTCTGCTTTTTCTGCGCCGGGTTCTAAAAGTGTCAACAGAGTGGTGAAGTGTGATATCATTAAAATCTATTTTCAGAATTTTCAAATTAGAATATCATTTCCCGAAAGAACATCAAAAATAATGTCAAAATACAGGAAAATCAATTGAATATGTTAAGTATTAGCTATGATATGCCCATCTGAATAAATTTGTTTTGCAATAGGCACTCAGTGTATAGTGCTCTGGTTCATAAAGTTAAAGAGCACTATTACACTGATTGCCCATTGAAGTAAAATTCATTCGGATGGGCATATCTCGGCCAATACTTAACATATTCAATTGATTTTCGGTATTAGGACATTATTTTTTATGTTCTTTCGGAAAATGAAGTTCAAATTTGACAATTCTAAAAGTAGATTTTATGACGTCAAACTTTGACGTCACATTTCACCACTCTATTGCCACTTACAAATCCCTACTCTATGATAAAGAAGTAATACTATTCATATAATTTCATAACACATAATTAAATAATACACATAATTATTCATTATAATGTGATATCAAATATGCTTTGTCAATATCTGTATGCTGTAAAGAAGCATAATTACTTTAGAATTCATGTTACTTCATAAGTCATTGTTCGTACATTTGAACAGAGTTCTAACAAAATCAAGAAAAGTATACGATATGGATATCATTAAAGCAAGACAATGGTTTATTGTGCACTAATTAGAATTCTGCTTTTTGTTATGATAAATAGATAAGTATTCAAAATATATCATTTGTATGTGTTTTCGTTCATTTTAAGAAGGAAATGTGTTAAAAATTGATACTCATTGGAAAACAATGAGTTAAAACATTGATACTCATTGGACAACGATGAGTTAAAACATTGATACTCATTGGAAAACGATGAGTTAAAACATTGATACTCATTGGAAAACAATGAGTTAAAACATTGATACTCATTGGAAAACGATGAGTTAAAACATTGATACTCATTGGAAAACGATGAGTTAAAACATTGATACTCATTGGAAAACGATGAGTTAAAACATTGATACTCATTGGAAAACAATGAGTTAAAACATTGATACTCATTGGAAAACGATGAGTTAAGACATTGATACTCATTGGAAAACGATGAGTTAAAACATTGATACTCATTGGAAAACGATGAGTTAAGACATTGATACTCATTGGAAAACGATGAGTTAAAACATTGATACTCATTGGAAAACGATGAGTTAAAACATTGATACTCATTGGAAAACGATGAGTTAAAACATTGATACTCATTGGAAAACGATGAGTTAAAACATTGATACTCATTGGAAAACAATGAGTTAAAACATTGATACTCATTGGAAAACAATGAGTTAAAACATTCAACACTTATTAGAAAATATAAATAATGTAATTGAGATAGTTTAAGCTAGTGTTGTCGCGGAGTCCCGGGTACCCGGGTCCCGCCGAAAAATATCCAGTCCCGGGCGCAAAAATCGATACTCGATTTCCCGAAAAAGGGGGAAGTCCCCTCATTGAACGCCAGAGCTTTCATATTCATCAAAAAATGATTTATTGTCATAAATGCGCGCAAAGTTTGTCACTTGAATGAACATGCCGATCGTGTAATAAAATAAACAAATGGGTAAATTTCGGGTACCCGGGACTCGCCCGAATAATTATCGCGAGTCCCGGGTAGTAAATACTCCCGAAAACGACAACACTAGTTTAAGCCCTATGGTAATTTGTATAATCATGTCATTCTCACCATGTCTGCTCCTCTGTGTTGGTATGTGTAGAAGTTAGTCCCATCCGTGCCGTACATCAGATAGTAAGACGATACGTACGTAGAGGCGTCGCTATTGTGGCCCTGTGTAAATACCTGTCAAACGTGCGATTAAATGGATAGTAAAGGTTTGGTAAGAGGGCGCTTCAACAAATATTTGTTTAGAGTCCAATTTATAGAGAGAGTTGCGACCCCTTGCGACAACTATTGTGCACAAATTGAAATAAAATGGGGGCAAAATGGCGACAGCTGATTTAAGTTGCTGCATGCATGTGGTGCACATGCAGGATTGCTGAGTTTCAACAATGCGCGCTCTTCACTATAACTGTACCTCTTTGAGCATTCAGTGGTTTAAAATCCTTTAGCCATTTTGTTTCCATTTTGTGCACAATAGATGTCACAACTCTCTCTATAGCTTATCTGATAGGCGTCTGAGCTTTCTGGCAAGTACTAATCGCGTTATGGAGACGGAAAACCGGTGATCTCGAACCCGATGCGCGGAGCGCATCCGCCTATCATCAGTCATTTACTCATCATTATTCATATATGTATGACGTTACCATGAGGTACAGAGTCGCTTGTACCGACCTCAATTTATGGCCTAAACTGAGGTCTTTAACCCACTCCCTTCATGATTCTGAAATCGCCATAAACTTTGCACTCAGACCAACCAGTTCCCGTAGTCAGAGATAAATTGTGTGAGAGAGAGGGAGAGAGACGTCGAATAGCGCATGGCGCACTGTTCTGTGTGAGATTGTGTGTGACTGTGTGTGACTGCCCTGGCCACTGCATGCACTGCATGCACTACAGAGCTTCATATGACGTTACAGCCTCATCGCTCATTGGCCTATTTTGGTCCATGTCACATAAATATTCATGAAATAGCTTTGCAGGGGGTTCGTAGAAACCCTACGAAGAATCAATGTAAATCAAGGCAAATAAAGAAAATAAAAACTTTTCACGTTCATGACTGACGATAGGCTTCGCGCTGCACGCTCAAACTAGGCATATCGCGGTTAGTACACTGCCGGTAGAACCTGCCAGACAGCACGATGCCTATCAGCTAGGCTACTCTCTCTATAAAGAGACTCTATATTCGTTTAAGGCGAAAGGAAATAATTTTCAAATGCAGAGTTGTCATTTTCCTGACACTGTGTATTTTTACCTGTCAAACGTAGGATTAAAGGGATAGTACAGTTTTGGTTAGAGGGCGCTTCAAAAAATAAATTTTTTTTGAGAATATTGGAAAGACGACAATAGATAATTTTCAAAACGCAGAGAAGTCGCTATTGTGGCACTGTTTTGTTATTTAGTAGAGTTTTGGTAAGAGAGTGCTTCAAAAGATAAATTGTTTGTGAATTTCGGACAGGCGAAAATAGGTAGGTTTCAAAACGCAGAGAAGTCGCTATGGTGGCCCTGTTTTGTTTTTTAGTAGAGTTTTGGTAAGAGGTCACTTCAAAAAATAAAATTGTTTGCGAATTTCGGACGGGCGAAAGTACACCATTTTCAAACGCTTGATTGATAACAATCCGCTCAGAAACGGCGGAAGTAAATTAATAATAATAATAATAATAATATGAACATTTCATGGGCGTCGATACTTACGTAATACCTATTCATCAGGGGGATGAATGAATACATCATCCCCACTGATGAATGGGTATCAATTACGGATCGACGCCCATGATACATTTATAGCGTATAATTAATGTATAATGACCATAATAATCACGATTATTATAAAAAATGATAAATAATAAATAAAATTATACAAATTAATAATAATAATGATAACAATAATATGAAGAAGAAGAATTATGATAATGATAATAATAATAATAATTAAAATGATACAACTACTTTTAATAATAGTAGGAGTAATAATTATAATACTAATAACAATCAAAATAATAATAATGAAGATGACAATACCTTAGACACCACTGTAGCGCCCTCAAAGTCCACCTGTATCCATTGCGCATCATCGTTCGTATCGGGCATCCAACAACCTAGTAGAACACAAATAATACGAACATTATAAATTCAACTTGTTCTTGTTTTACTGTTGACTTCTAATACCCCCGTCACACCTACTACGCTCCTACTACGCTCTTAATCCCCATTGATAAATTTGTCATAGGAACACGGAGCTAGAGCGGCGTTATCACATGGGTGAAAGATAACATGTTTATTGTTTTTTTGTTTTGTTTTTTGTTTGCATAATATCCATTACACTGATTTGTTTATATTTGAATCAAACGCCTTTGATACAATTTATACAACAAACACAACATACCCGCGCCGTCTAACCGACCATCCTCGGCAGGGTTGCTGCTCTCCTCGGACGAAGCGGAGAACTGTGAGCTAGCCAGGGTGCCCCCGTCCTCGACCCCGAGGCCTATGTTAGCGTTGTTGAAACCATCAATTTCTATTAAGAAAGAAGACAATAATAAACATTAGCAAAGACAAATAAATACGACGTCCACCATTCAAGGTTCAAGGATTTGTGTGGCTCGATAATTGAGAACCGGTCTACTAGCTAGGCTCACTCCCACAAAAGCGGGATCGCTCAGAGTCTCGACTTTCCGGGAGTCTTCGCACGGCGCTGTGCGAAGGTCACGGAGCACGCCGTCAGTTCTATTCTATTGTTTCAGGCCGTATGGATAATTCGAAATTACACGGCCGTCGATCATGAAATAAAGTATGTACCTACGCAGATGCCATGTCACATCATCAGTTAAAGTTAGGAATGTGCATCGTAATGCATACATAATTATTGTGCATATGCGCGAATAATCGCAATCAATGTGACTAAAATATCATTCTCAAATATTTGTAAGTCACTCGAAATTAACTATTTCGAAATTGTGATGTCTCATTATATCAACCCCTCACATAACGTTCAACAGTAATGATTTTATTAGCTTATACATATTTGTTTACGAAAATTAAATCAATAATAGTATCTACAATTAGTGGCCAAACGCCACTCCGCGAAGCTGTGCTTGCGCGAATATGATCCTGTTTGCAGTAAACGCTTACGCTCCGAGTCTTTTCGATGAGCGTCATCATCACATAAATAAACGCTGCTTACATTACACATAGACATATATATGCGTGATTGACTCATCGAACAGTTTTTCCGTTGTGAAATTGTCAGCATGCGCGCTGATTCATTGTTTCGAAATGTAGATTTAGAGCGCACTGGGTCAGATGCGTACTATGGGAATACCCGTGCATGAATAGATCGTTGATGGCCACAGAAACACAGATTTCAAAAAGTTATTTACGCAAAGCCCTCATAAATAATAATAATTATTATTGTTATTTATATAGCGCTATTCCCGTGTGGATCATAGCACTTTACACGATTATTATTACCCCGGTCAACGGATACACACTGCAAACATTCCTGCACATTAAAGGTGCACCTGTAAAGTGTCATAATATTGCCCAAAATGACATTTGAGACTGCAATCCTGTACAAACATCATTGTAGGATATGTCCGAATGATGTGTGAAAGTTTCATTGAAAAAGAACACTGCTTTCCTAGTTAAAAAAGCGAAAATATGCGTCAGCTTTTAACACGGTTGTTTATGAGGTTTATAACCGTTAGCTAACGATTTTCAGCTGAATGATAGATATCGTCATACTAAAGGGGCATTTGAAAAAATCAAACCCTATTTTATTATTCTCTTACCATAAGCTAGACAACACAGTAGAATAGAAACGAGAAAGGTCCAAGTAATTTTCGTGGAGTTACACACTTTACAGGCCTCACTTTAAGTGTAATCCTCCACGAGAGTGATGCATCGCTAAATATGGATTTAGAATGCACTGGGTCAGATGCGTACTATGTGAAAACCCGTGCAATAGATCGCTGATGGCCACAGAAATACAGGGGGTGTTAAAGGGGTAGTACAGTTTTGGTAAAGCTGAACTTTAGTAACCAAAACCTGGACAGTAACAATATAAACTAATATTTATAACTCCACCATGCTCGAAATGTATACAAAATTACAAACGACTAAGTAAAAAGCCCGTTATCATTCAAAAAGTGCCATTAAAACACAAGAGGGCGCTTTCTAAAAAGGCATCGGTTTCAACATTTTTTTGTCAAAGTGAGGTTTTCACCTAACAGCAAAATCACGTCATGTTAAAATTGTTTTCAGAATACACCCCCTGGATTACAAAAAGTTACTTACCCAACGCCCTAAGCCTCCATGTGTTTGCTATCTCGTACCAGCCATAGTAGACAGTCGCGTTTTCAATCAGTTCTCTATCGGGCACGATACCTGAAATAAAAATTATATATGAAACCAAAAATAATGATATGTTGACAAGTCATACGTATGCATATAAGCTGATGGATTGAATTGTTGATAAAAAGTGTTTTTGTGAGATGTGGCATTATAATGATTATGTATGAAAATGAAGTGAACGGCAGATTGGTACACATCCGGGGGTGTTTCACAAAGACTTAACGGTAGTTCAGATTCTTCCAATTAGATGCGCGGAGAGAACCTTGCGTAAGCTTTGCGCACGGTGCGAAATGAACGTTAGCTTAGTGTTATACAGTGCGCGCAAACTAGCCTCGTTCAAAATGGCGACCCGCTGTGTAGCATCCCACGCTTGATGAACTTTAATTCTAAATTGGACTTAAACGTATGGTTAGCCATTTGTAGCCTTGGAATAAAATACAGTCAACTCTGCCTAAGTCGAAGTCGCATATGTCGAAGGTCTATTCAAGTCCTCTTCTCTTTATATTATATTGTTTTTACCCCTCATAAGTCGAATTTTTAAGCTATTTCTTCAGTCCGAAGAGATTCGACTTAGGCAGAGTTGACTGTATATTCAAAAGCAACAACGCAAGTATTTTAAAGTTTTCATTAAATTTTACATCAAGAACATAAAAAACCCTTGATAACAGTAAATAGTGATGCTTTGAATCGAAACATTATGCCTTTTTAACGAACTTTTACAAATTTGTGTTTAAAGAAACGAATTGCTTTCCATAATTTGTAAGTCCAACTTACAGGCAATTCATACTTACGTCTAGCACTGGCTCGGCACTGGATAAATCCACTGCCGAGCCAGTGCTAGACGAAAAAGCCGACCATTCATACTCGACAGTGGATAACTGACGCGCAAGTATAAATACAACAGTGGATCGAAAAGCTGTCTAGGACATGACTGGGCATGCGCACTAGTACACTTCTATTGTGACGTAACGATGACTTGCAAATTCTGAACGCGCAATACCGTAATGCGCATGCGCAACCTTGTGCTAGACGAGCTCTAGCATCAACAGTGGATCAACAGTGGATCAAAGTTATGCCAGGCCGGCTGAGCACAGACTGATGCTAGACATTCCATTCATATCTGCGTCTAGCAGTGGATTTATCCAGTGCTGAGCCAGTGCTAGACGTAAGTATGAATTGCCTGTTAGAGTTAAAAGGGTAGTACAGTTTTGGTAAGGCAGATCTATGAGCTTTAGTAATCAAAACCTGCACAATAAAATTACAAACTAATATTCATAATTCCACCATGCTCGAAGGTATAGAAAATTAAAAACGATTAAGTAAGAAGCCTGTTATCATTATAAAAAAAAACATTAAAACACAAGAACGCGCTCTCTAAAAAAAAGTTTTGGTGTCAATCATGTTTCATACAAATTTATGCATGTGATGTTTTGTTGAAATAATGATTAAATCATCAACAACAATTTAAAACCCACTTTTGAAATTTGGTGAATTTTTTCTGAAATCATCTAATAAATCTGGGCCCCAGATTTATTCCGATCGGATTATATTTATTGATATTTCAGCCGTTTCTGAACCGATTTTGATCAAATAAATTTTATTCTGTCATTAAAATTGTATGCACATTTTACACTCAGTTTTTCATTTTCTCACACAAACATAATTTCGTGCAGCGCCCCCTATACCAAAGCTGAACCACCCCTTTAAGTTCAACTTCGGATCTTTGTGAAACATCCACCTACTTTGACATGCAATGCATCCCACAGATATAAATATATATATATATATATATATATATTATTTGCACTATTATGATAGTGTGTTACGAGGGTATTCTCGAGTGAGCTGATTCATGATGACGTCCAAGTTTAGACTCCGCCCCTACCTATTGTTCGTCAAAACACAAGTTAAAGTTAAGTTAGTTAAAGTCCTTCCCGTGCCAAATTTGGAATGTGCAATCGAGAACTTCCTCATGGCCCGGCGCAGACAGAGCCGACTCGCCCCGATCCGACTGGTTTTCAGCCTGATTAACTCAGTATGCGCTGCCTCAGGACTCCCGTTTTGCCAGTCAAGAGCCAGTCGGAGGTCATTCGAGGCCGATTCGACATGTTGAATAGGCTCCGACTGAGCGAAACTGACTCTAGCCTGACTGAAAACCAGTCGGATCGGGTCGAGTCAGCTCTGTCTGCGCCGGGCTTTAGACAGAGCCGAGTCGACCCGATCCGACCCTACCCGACCCAACTGAAAGCCACGGTCGGTTCAATTCAACCCTACCCGACCCAACTGAAAGCCACAGTCGGTCCGATTCAGTCGCGGATGATGCAACATGCTGAATCAATCCCGATTGGCTTCCGACTTGCGGAAGGCAATGCACACAGAGCCGATTGGACTGCAAACCAGTCAGATCGGGTCGAATCGACTCTGCCTGCGCCGAGCTTTAGGAACCAAGGGGTGTTTCACAGAGCCGATTGGACTGCAAACCAGTCAGATCGGGTCGAATCGACTCTGCCTGCGCCGAGCTTTAGGAACCAAGGGGTGTTTCACAGAGCCGATTGGACTGCAAACCAGTCAGATCGGGTCGAATCGACTCTGCCTGCGCCGAGCTTTAGGAACCAAGGGGTGTTTCACAGAGCCGATTGGACTGCAAACCAGTCAGATCGGGTCGAATCGACTCTGCCTGCGCCGAGCTTTAGGAACCAAGGGGTGTTTCACAGAGCCGATTGGACTGCAAACCAGTCAGATCGGGTCGAATCGACTCTGCCTGCGCCGAGCTTTAGGAACCAAGGGGTGTTTCACAGAGCCGATTGGACTGCAAACCAGTCAGATCGGGTCGAATCGACTCTGCCTGCGCCGAGCTTTAGGAACCAAGGGGTGTTTCACAGAGCCGATTGGACTACAAACCAGTCAGTTCGGGTCGAATCGACTCTGCCTGCGCCGAGCTTTAGGAACCAAGGGGTGTTTCACAGAGCCGATTGGACTGCAAACCAGTCAGATCGGGTCGAATCGACTCTGCCTGCGCCGAGCTTTAGGAACCAAGGGGTGTTTCACAGAGCCGATTGGACTGCAAACCAGTCAGATCGGGTCGAATCGACTCTGCCTGCGCCGAGCTTTAGGAACCAAGGGGTGTTTCACAGAGCCGATTGGACTGCAAACCAGTCAGATCGGGTCGAATCGACTCTGCCTGCGCCGAGCTTTAGGAACCAAGGGGTGTTTCACAGAGCCGATTGGACTGCAAACCAGTCAGATCGGGTCGAATCGACTCTGCCTGCGCCGAGCTTTAGGAACCAAGGGGTGTTTCACAGAGCCGATTGGACTGCAAACCAGTCAGATCGGGTCGAATTGACTCTGCCTGCGCCGAGCTTTAGGAACCAAGGGGTGTTTCACAAAGCCGATTGGACTGCAAACCAGTCAGATCGGGTCGAATTGACTCTGCCTGCGCCGAGCTTTAGGAACCAAGGGGTGTTTCACAAAGCCGATTGGACTGCAAACCAGTCAGCCGGATCGGGTCGAATCGACTCTGCCTGCGCCGAGCTTTAGGAACCAAGGGGTGTTATCACAAAGCCGATTGGACTGCAAACCAGTCAGCCGGATCGGGTCGAATCGACTCTGCCTGCGCCGAGCTTTAGGAACCAAGGGGTGTTTCACAGAGCCGATTGGACTGCAAACCAGTCAAATCGGGTCGAATCGACTCTGCCTGCGCCGAGCTTTAGGAACCAAGGGGTGTTTCACAGAGCCGATTGGACTGCAAACCAGTCAGATCGGGTCGAATCGACTCTGCCTGCGCCGAGCTTTAGGAACCAAGGGGTGTTTCACAGAGCCGATTGGACTGCAAACCAGTCAGATCGGGTCGAATCGACTCTGCCTGCGCCGAGCTTTAGGAACCAAGGGGTGTTTCACAGAGCCGATTGGACTACAAACCAGTCAGTTCGGGTCGAATCGACTCTGCCTGCGCCGAGCTTTAGGAACCAAGGGGTGTTTCACAGAGCCGATTGGACTGCAAACCAGTCAGATCGGGTCGAATCGACTCTGCCTGCGCCGAGCTTTAGGAACCAAGGGGTGTTTCACAGAGCCGATTGGACTGCAAACCAGTCAGATCGGGTCGAATCGACTCTGCCTGCGCCGAGCTTTAGGAACCAAGGGGTGTTTCACAGAGCCGATTGGACTGCAAACCAGTCAGATCGGGTCGAATCGACTCTGCCTGCGCCGAGCTTTAGGAACCAAGGGGTGTTTCACAGAGCCGATTGGACTGCAAACCAGTCAGATCGGGTCGAATCGACTCTGCCTGCGCCGAGCTTTAGGAACCAAGGGGTGTTTCACAGAGCCGATTGGACTGCAAACCAGTCAGATCGGGTCGAATTGACTCTGCCTGCGCCGAGCTTTAGGAACCAAGGGGTGTTTCACAAAGCCGATTGGACTGCAAACCAGTCAGATCGGGTCGAATTGACTCTGCCTGCGCCGAGCTTTAGGAACCAAGGGGTGTTTCACAAAGCCGATTGGACTGCAAACCAGTCAGCCGGATCGGGTCGAATCGACTCTGCCTGCGCCGAGCTTTAGGAACCAAGGGGTGTTTCACAGAGCCGATTGGACTGCAAACCAGTCAGCCGGATCGGG
The DNA here is from genome assembly GCA_037951105.1 of Echinarachnius parma. Lineage (NCBI taxonomy): Eukaryota > Metazoa > Echinodermata > Echinoidea > Clypeasteroida > Echinarachniidae > Echinarachnius > Echinarachnius parma. The sequence goes on along the minus strand of JBAMJV010005141.1, from coordinate 54,442 downwards.
TCGAATCGACTCTGCCTGCGCCGAGCTTTAGGAACCAAGGGGTGTTTCACAGAGCCGATTGGACTGCAAACCAGTCAGCCGGATCGGGTCGAATCGACTCTGCCTGCGCCGAGCTTTAGGAACCAAGGGGTGTTTCACAAAGATTATTTCATTTTATTTCATTTTATTTCCACATTATGCATTAAAAACAACAAATACAATTGAATACAAAACTGATGCGATTACAACTACAAGAACAAAATCGTACAGGTACAAATTTGGTGCACAGACAAGAGATGAAGATGTCTACTTAACAAACAATAAATGAGAATGTGGGGGAGAACCATTATTATTAAGTTGAACTTAATTAGCTCTAAGTTGGACCCAACAAGTATGGAAAGCCATTTAGAGCCTTGGAATAGAAGTATTTGAGAAATGTATGCCTTATTCCAAGGCTCCTTGAGTGATTATAACAAGTATAACTAATTGTTATAAAAAATTAATGCCTTTTTAAAAATAACTGTTTCAACAATTGTACGGAGAAACTTAGGGCTTTCCATAATAAGTCCAACTTAGTTCAACTTCGAATCTTGTAAGCCCCCCCCCGCCCCCCCCCCCCTCCCCGGGGAACCCCCCCCCCCTCCCCCGGGGGGGTGGGGGTGTGTAACTCACCGTCATACTAAAGGGGCATTTGAAAAAAAAATCTAACCCTATTTTATTCTTCTCTTACCATAAGCTAAACAACACGGTAGAAGAGAAACGAGGAAGCTCCAAGTGATTTTCGTGGAGTTAGACACTTTACAGGCCTCACTTTAAGTTCAACTTCGAATCTTGTGACCGCCCCCCCCCCCCCCCCCTCTCTCTCTCTCTCTCCCGGGGTGTGGGAGGGGGGGGGGGGGGGGTTAACTCACCATCGTAACACCCATAGACCTCGGCCTGCATAGCCAAATTCCCATTCCAAGTCTGCGGCTCGAACCGGACGTAGCGGGCAAAAAACGGAGTGCTAAAAGTTATCTGCTTCAGGGTGTCTCTCGCACTGTTTCCGTTAAAAATCTAGACAGGAATAGTTGAAAGACGGAATATAGAATTACGAACAATATTTTTAATCGGCATGATAAAATCATGCTTAAAGTGATCTATTTACATTGTCCAAATCCACAAAACTTACTTAGGACTAGTATTTTTTTTTTCTTGTACATTGTTGTATGGTATTATCAATAGCATGGAACCCATTTCGGTCCTTCCAATTTCCCTTCTGTAAAAAGATATATGTTACGATAGAAGTGTTCGGATTTTTAATTATCCACTGGAAAGTTATAACTGCGTATTTAGTCAGTGCAATTAGAGAATATCACTTGCGGACTAGCGCTCAAATCGAACAATACCTTGTGTGAACCCGACTCCCTGATAGTGGCATACCTTGTGTGAACTTGACTCCCTGACAGTGCCATACCTTGTGTGAACCCGACTCCCTGATAGTGCCATACCTTGTGTGAACCCGACTCCCTGATAGTACTGTATCTTGTATGAACCCGACTCCCTGATAATGCCATACCTTGTGTGAACTCGACTCCCTGACAGTGCCATACCTTGTGTGAACCCGACTCCCTGATAGTGCCATACCTTGTGTGAACCCGACTCCCTGATAGTACCGTATCTTGTATGAACCCGACTCCCTGATAATGCCATACCTTGTGTGAACTCGACTCCCTGACAGTGCCATACCTTGTATGAACCCGACCCCCTGATAGTGGCATACCTTGTGTGAACCCGACTCCCTGATAGTTCCCTACCTTGGGTGAACCCGACTCCCTGACAGTGCCATACCTTGTGTGAACCCGACTCCCTGACAGTGGTAAAGGTTTCTCCATCAAGGCTGTAGCTTATCTTCAGAGTGGACACCCAGTCGTCTTCGCCTGTTCTGCTCTGTAGACCAACCTTTGAAAAACAAAACAAAACGATGACCCAAAACCATCGATATACACACTGGATATATAGCATGCTGCACACTGCCGAATGCGCGAAGAACGTTTTGCGTACTAATCAAGCATTTAATATCAGTGGGTGACATAATTCCCAGTGACAAACGTTAATGTATTGAGTACCAATCCAGCATTTAATATCGGTGGATGACATAATCCCGGTGACAAACGTTAATGTCTTACGTACCAATCAAGCATTTATTATCAGTTTTTATAAAATGACTCGGGTAAATTCAGTAACGTGATTGGCTAATTCGGCCGATCACGTGGGCATTGGTTACTTTTCACCAACTGCTCAACCGTGCAGAGACTGCGCAACCATCGTGCGGAAGGTGTGCAACCCGTGACGTCACAATGCTTGTTTATATAGTTTGTTTCTTTCTACCGAAGAAAAAAACTCACATAATTGCCTCGTTTTCAAAACTACATGTATATATATAAGTTGTGAATAATCATTTGCAGTTTCGTAAATTATATGGTATGGGGTTTGATATTGCACTTTGCATGATATGCACCAACAAGTCTGCACTGCATGGGATACGTCACCCGTTTCCCTCGACTCTACATCCTGACTGATGGATCCTGTCGAGTACCCAAGTAGAAGTAGAAGTAGAAGTATTGTTAAGTTTTGGAATGGAAATGCATAAAATCCTTTGATAATTCTCACTTTTACGGGTACTTTTCGGCAATTTCACATCGGACTGCATTTGATCTGCTGTCAAATTCAGTGAAGCGAGTGCAGTAGTGATGATGAATGATGTGAATTCCAAATAAATTCCCATTCTAAAGAGTAGTTTGTAGAATTCAGGTTAGTCATATGGCAAGTCTGTTTCAAATAATCCAGCGAAATAAACCATTCCGTGGTTGAGCCCGGTTGAGCTCGTTTTATAAAACAAATAATATTACGGTCTTATTATCATGCGTCATGTAAAATGTATCGCACTCTTGGTTATGTTAGATGTGCGCACGCGCACTCGGCTACGCCTCGTGTGCAACGCACACCATTATATCATTTGTACAGTGACATACCCCGGTAACAAAGGCGAGTGTGTATACGCCCAGATCCACCATGAGCCACTGGTTGGTATCATCAGTATCCGGTCTCCACGCGTCGCTGCCCCGCCCCTCGTTCAGCCTCGCGTAGTAACTCCTGTAGGCGTTGCTATTTACACTCGAAGCCGTCATCTGAGAATCAGCTATAGTCTTCGCCTCCAGACCCAACGCTTCGTAACAAGTGTCGTATACTGCAGCAAAGATCGATAGACCCGTCGATTGTCAATGTATACATTTACGATAATACATATTAAAGTGATCAATGTACTTTGTCTAACTCTGCGAACTTCCACATTTCTCTTCTACCGTGTTGTTTAGATTATGGTATGATAATAATAAAATAGGGTTAGATTTGTTAAAATGTCCTTTTAGTAAAAATATATCTATCTTTGAAAATCATTCAGCTCAAGACCGTCTACAGGCGGTCATAAAGGTCACGTTCAAACCTATGGCAAATAACACCCACTCACAGTTGCTTTCATTGTTTTGTGTCTCCGCCTCCTTTCCTCTTTCCAGCCCCCCTTCCATACATGTGTTTATGTTGGTATATATTCTGTGTTTTTTTCTGTAGTAACTGTCATTTGTGCCCTGACGAAGATTCTGCTATACAGGGTGGCCCAGAAATAACGGAACGGGGCACTTCCCAAAATAAAGTAACAAAATGAAAATGTCCATCGGATAGGGTGTCCTTTCCAATGAACAACGATACCAAGAAAACTAATTTTGGACGTGTAGTTTTTGTTTTAGGGCGCTTTGAGTGAGACCATGTCAGGTTCTTATTTTTGTCAATTTTTACCAAGTCAGTGTCTGATAAATGAGACTTACTGCCCGCCATACTATTTACCAATTATGTCCATTCTCTCGGCACCGCTCGGCACACAGCTGAATGCACACTAACAATGGCGCGCTGAATACTCGCGTGTACAATGGTATGTAGGGCAATAAGTCTCATTTATCAGGCACTGACTTGGTAAAAATTGACAAAAATAGGAACCTGACATGGTCTCACTCAAAGCGCCCTAAAACAAAAACTACACGTCCAAAATAAGTTTTCTTGGTATCGTTGTTCATTGGAAAGGACATCCTATCCGATGGACATTTTCATTTTGTTACTTTATTTTGGGAAGTGCCCCGTTCCGTTATTTCTGGGCCACCCTGTATAGGATCGAAAGCTAGGCTGTATACGACTCTCGCAAATAACTCAGAATTAGTTGTAAAATATGACGCAAGTAAGAAGTTTACATTTGTTCCTCCATCAGTTTACAAATGGCACTACTGAGATGTATACCATGAATAAACCATGGTTGTACAAACCTCCTACAAGCCGGCTTTGTGAATCCGGGCAAATGTCTATATTCAAACGGCACCAAAACAAATAACTGCATGTTGTTCTTTGCTTGGTGGCCTCCTTTAAAGGGACCACCAAGAAAAGAATAACACAGGGTTATATGTTTTAGTACCGTTGCTTATAAATAGATGCCCTGTATTTTGCAAAGAGTTGTGTTATTCATAAACAGTGCAATTAATCACCGAAACTCATGGAACCAACAGGGCCGATTGTTCCGTAAGCACCAAACGTTTGCGAGTGCGCCAATTCTATACCCACGTATGTTTGGAGACAATAACAGCAGGGTAGACGCGTACGTCTTAGACAATTGACAAGTCTTCGTCTGCAGACCCATGAACAATTACTGTAGTATCGTGACGGGTTTTCAATATATTATATAATTTGTGTGGAAATCAATTTGTCTGAACTTGTTGGTGGAATGGACGATAATATATTATTTTTGGGTGGTGGTTCCTTTAATGATTGAATAAAAGGAAGAACTTACGTTGTTCCATCACGTGTATACAGTACGTAGGAGACGGAGACACCCCATCAATGTTGTACCATCCTTCCAGTCCGTCACAATCGGGGTCTGTAATTTAGAAACAAGATACACTTATTTTCATTACCATGTTATGGTTCTATGATTTTATTTGACCCGTTCACTACAAGATTATCGAACCCCCTGATCCTATCCCGTCACAATCGGGGTCTGTAATTAAGAAACAAGATACATTTCTTTCTTTTTTTCACGTTATGGTTCTATGATTTTATTTGACCCGTTCACTACAAGATTATTAAACCCCCTAGCTGACCCTATCCCGTTACAATCCGGGTCTGTATATAAGGAAACAAGATACAATTATTTTCATTATCATGTAGTAATGTTTTTTTTATGATGTTATATAATATTATGGTATCATGTATGCTTATAATGAGTCATACCGCAATGTAACATAATAAGTACTACATTATGAAACGCAAATTAAATGCATGCAACTGGGCTTTAATACTATATAACAGATTAGTTCCAACTTCCACAACCTTTATACTGGGGTCGGTTTTACATAAGGCAATTACAGCCTTTCTACCGACTCCTTACACTATATAATTGTGTCCGTATTTTGTATACTTAGTATGTAGAACTTGTATTCCTTGATTTTCTTTTGTTCTTACCTTGTCAATTTGTTGTTTTTATAAAGTGTTAAATAAACTGAACTTGAACTTGAACCTATTTAGCTTGCTTCCTAATTCAGCTTATTTAATTTCCATTTCATGAACTCTATCCTACATGAATCAAGACCTACATTATTGTATAATACAGTTTATAAGAAACTAAGATTCTATACGGAATTGTATCAAATAATGTTATTATTAATTTATAATACAGTTTGTATAGTAAAATGTCCAGGGGGTTGTTTCACAAAGATCATATGTTGAACTTAACTCTAAGTTGGACTTAACTATTATGGAAAGCCATTTGTAGCCTTGGAATACAATGTATTAAAAAGCAACAAAGCAATACGTTTTAGACTTTTCATAAATGTTGCACAAAGAACATGAACTTTCCTCGATAACAGAAAATATTAATGATTTGAATCAACATTTATTGCCTTTGAAAAGGACTCTTACAACAATTGTTCAACGAAACGAATGCCTTTCCATACTTTTTAAGTCCAACTTAGAGTTAAGTTCAACTTAGGATCTTTGTGAAACACCCCCCTGCTCGTATTGATGAAAGAGGAAAACGTTTCTACAATTGATGCAGTCTTGGGTATACAGCATGATTTGGCTATACTTATATGCATCAGCATCATATGTTTCCATCCGTTGAAGAAAGCTTCAACATTAAAAATGAAAACAAAAAGTTTTAAAGAGCTTCGCTGCAAACACAATACATGCCAGCTTTTAAAAAATTTCAAAAATAAGCCGCCACGCAATTTTGTCTCTGTAATATTAAGTCAAATCTTTATATATTATTCCTATTATCCTATATTATTACAGCAATGTAGGTACTAGGTACCCATGCATGCAGTGCGCATGTCAATTTTAGTAATTGCATTTCAGTAGCTTAAATCGCAAACAAACAAAAACATGATCACACATTTTAGAAAAACGAGATATTCATTTTTATTCCCAAACTCCTAACTAGTTTGCATTTATACTTACATGATGGTGATGCTGTTGTTGTCGCTGTATAATTTAAAGAGAGAGAGGGGGATAACTTTAGATTTGATTATGTTTTGATATAATAGCTGACTATAAATTGTTTTGATCCTTGGTGCCATTTAACACGTTTACGATTACACGTAAGATACAATCGCGATCATTTATTAGTTATCATTAAATGAATTATGAAAATAAATATTACATTATATTTATCAAGGTACGAAAGTTATTTGGTAAGAAAATGTTGTCTAATATAAAATCTGAGTTTTCAGGTAACGTTACAACGAATTGCTTCAAACTATACTATTTAACACAATGGTGTTTTTTTTCGATGAGATGCAACACATAATACGGTATCATGATGTGTGCATTGCAATATGACCACGATATAGAGTGGTGAAGTGTGATGTCATAAATGATGTCATAAACATTTTGTTTTAGAATTGTTAAATTTGGACTTCATTTTAAGAAAGAGCATAACAAATAATGTCCAAATACCGAAAATGCAAGGAATATGTTACGTACGTATTGGCTGAGATATGTCCATCCGAATGTTTTTTTGTCAACGGACAAGCAGTGTTAAAGTGCACTGGTTCGTAAATTTATGAACCATTGCACTAAAACACTGATTGTCCATTGAAGTAAAATTTACTCGGATGGGCATATCTAAGCCAATACGTAATCTTTACATTTGATATTCGGTATTTGGACATTAGTTGTTATGCTCTTTTTGAAAATTTGTCCAAAATTTGAAAATTCTAAAAAGTGTTTTTATGACATCATGGCTTCTGTATTCTATACCACTTCCTAATATATTTCGTGGGGGAATGTTACCGGGGATATTTCTTTCAGATTTAAAGTTGAACTTATGGACAGCCGTTAGTTTCTTTGTAACATTTGTTTAACAGTTCTTTTAAAAGGCGTATGTTTTACTTTAAATCAGAAATATGTTGTGTTATCAAGGAGCCTTGAAGTAATTGATATACATTTTTGTTGGAAGTTTAAAATACTTGTATTTGTTTGCCTTTTAATATGTTATATTTTAAAGCTAAAAATGGCTTTCCATAGTTGTTAGGTCCAGCTTAGAATTAAGTTCAACTTAGAATCTTTGTGAAACACCCCCTGGAATGGGATGTATATTTACTAGCACCATCACCGCTCGATGAAATGAAATGAAATGAAATTGAAATGAAATAAAATGGAAATGAAATGAAATAAAATGAAATGTATTTGCCAAACAACAACAAGTGAACATAAATCACAATATGATTAAAAAAACAATTGATACGATTTCATTGCCGGTAAAACGGACCAGCAATAGCGAAGCATACTAGTCGAGGCCTGTCCTTTTTACAATTATTACAACAAGATTTCAAATATTTGGGGGCAATTTACACCATTTTTAAAATAATATTTATAAAAAAGTGTTTATTCGAATATATATTCACCAGGTTTTATGCCGAGTCATACTCTACGAGATATATTTTTAATGATCTCCGGAGTTTATACCGTTCAAATCATCAGGAATCACTCTCTAAATTATGCTACCTGTATATGATATGGATTGTTTACCAACTTCAGTTTTTATTTTCGCTTTTCTTCAAAGTTTAGCAAGTGGATTCAGTGTTTTTTTTTATTAAGCTCTTCATTATATAAATATAAACATATATATGTATATATCCAAACATACACAAGCATATAACATACAAAGCATAGTGTTTAGGATAGTTGAGCTTGGGTTATGACAGTACAGTTTTGGTCAAACTGAATTTTATTAACCAAAACCTGCACCATTACATGATAAACTAATAGTTATAACTCCACCATGCTCGAAAGGTATACAAACAATTAAACAATTACAAACGACTAAGTAATAGGGCCTGTTATTTTTGTCTTCAACAAATTTTGTGAATTTTTGAAAAGTGTAAGAATTTCTTTTTTCAACGGCTGGTTCAAAATTAATGAGTTATTGTGTGGCCCCACAGTAATTACAAATGGTTATATTTATGGATTGTTCAGCCGTCTCTGAACCGATTTCGATCAAATTATGTTTATTCCGGGAGTTTATTCTGTCATTGAAATTTTGACACTCAGTTTTGTCACTATCTCAAGGAATTATTTTTGTAGCGCCCTTAATACCAAAAACTCACTATCCCTTTAAAGCCCAGTCCCATACTGACGATTTTCACGGCAAATCGCAACGATTTGACGTTCGTCGAGAAAATCGCTTAGGTCGTGTTGCATCGTATTACATCGTATCGGTTCTTCCCCAAAACCATGGGCGTAGATCTTTCATTGATACCCATTCAACTGGGGGGATGATCTATTCATTCATCCCCTCTGATGAATAGGTATTACGTAAGTCGCTACGCCCATGCCCAAAACCGTGGCTAAATCGACTCGATTCGTTCTAGTAAATCGTTGCGAGTCGTTGCGAGTCGCCGTGAAAATCGTCAGTATGGGACTAGGCCTGTAAAGGACTCGAAATTTCATTGAACATACCTGATGAGGAGCCAACGTAGCAACCGTAGACCTCGACACGTAACGAAGGCTTGGTATCAAAAGACTCCACAACAATCTTGAGGACTTGCGTCGTAATGGGGTTGGTAATGGTGTTGATTTGGGTACTCGACTCCTCGGTATTCCCAGTAAAGATCTATTCAAGGGGGAAATGGCGTTCAAGGGAAAATGAACATTCAAGGGAAATGACATTCAAGGGGAAATTACGTTCAATGGTAATGAACATTCAAGGGTAAATGACATTTAGGTGAGTGATATGAACATTCAATCGAAAATGGTAATGGTTTTCAATAGGAAATGACATTCAAGGGGAAAGTACGTTTAAGGGGAAATTACATTAAAATGAACATTCAAGGGGAAATGACATTCAAGGGGACATGACATTTAAGGGAAAATGGCGTTCAAGGGAAAA